>OZ026850.1:2136912-2254441 GCA_964023205.1 Lutraria lutraria
TTTGCCCGTTTTTAATACATTCTCTTTATTTCAAGGTCACCATTGTTATGATCGGTCTTTTTCGCAACAAAGGTGGTTTTAATATCTAGGTGTGCTGTGACTACATTGACTGGTCTGGTACCCCGACGACTTTAAATTGGTTTCTTGCATAACGCCGGAAAGTACGTCATGTAATCCACAATTTAGTGGCGGCGTCCAGTGGGTATACAAACGCAAGGGAATTATCATTATTTGACTGATCAAAATTAAAGTCGATCATAAAAAAGAAAAGTTCTATGAAATATAATACATAGAAAGGTATCTAATACATACGGTAATAGAATATGACCAACTGTTACTGATAAAAGAAAGTCCCCACACTTCAACTCGCACAGCGGGCGCCGCCATTATTGCGCTTTGCCAATCGTAACTACTCGGGCATTTCCGTACCTGAGAAATACGCACATCAAGGTGTACACTACGGTAGCGCTATGCACTGACCTGTGTTATTCTGCTCGGGGCATTATGGGTATTTGCAGGAACTACTAACAAAATGGAAATTATAAACAATAACATAGCGTGACGTCACCGTATGGTACACATTGGAGCCAAGCGAACTTCATCATTGCGTTTCATTGAATAATTAGTGTTATTGACGAAAGAATAAGAATAGAAATGGTACTACGTATTCATTTTACATAACTAAACAAATTTTGTTAATAACATACAACCGATATGGTTGTTTTGACATTTTTAATCCTTCCGCGGAACTATACTTTTAGCGTATGTAAATGTAGATAGTAATCAGTTTTATGTATAGAGGTTAGACAAACGTAGTGACGTCACGCTATGTATAGAATGATACGCACATTCTTTAGACAAACGCCGAGGAGTTCCGATTGGCGTTTTGCCTGACCCGATAACGTACAATCGGAACTCCTCGGCTTTTGTCTCACTTACGGAAAAACCCGAGTAGTTACAAAGTAACTTCAGACTACTACACTAACTTCAAATCAGTGAAATTGGATACAATAAATTAAATCTTACCCGCGCCAGTAGCTAGACCCAAATATAATCCTTGTATAACTGACGCGTTAGAGCGATCAGTTTTAAATGTTGCTATTAACTCTGGGTACATGACCGATAAGCCAAAGCCGAGTCCCATTGTCACCACCTGCAGAATTAGTCCACTCGCCATTACAGCCAACTTCCTCCATCTTGATGCACGTGGTAGTAAAAGTTCTGTAATACGGTACACGCAATTAAGGTATTATATACAGTAAAACCACTGTATGACAACACCCTGTGGGAGCTACAAATATTGCCCGTTGTTTAGAGGTTGTTGCTATACAGATTTTAAATTCATAGTAATTATCAACTTAGGGAAATATTAAATGTGTTGTTACAGAGATGTTGTTGCTCTACAGAGGGCCGCTCTGGAGAGGTTGTACTGTACATGATACAAAATAATTGGCTTCTTCCAGTGCAAATTTAAATTAAGGACATTACTCAAAGTAATATCATCGTTTTTTGAAAAATCGCATGTCAGTTCATTTTCTATTACGGAAATTTAAGCTATACAAATTATGCAGGTTACCAAAATCTTATTTTTCATTACAACATACGCCGTAAACATAGGAACCCTCTAAAATTTTGTCAGGCATAAACAGCCGGAGGAATCTTAATAATTAATATGTTGAGTCCGAAAGGGTTAGCAATGATCTAGTCGTCCTATATGTGTTAGTAGACACATGTGCGCCCTGATAATTAGATAAAGATAAAGCAATAAAATAAACACTGTATCCACCCCTAAGACAAACTAAAGGCATGAATGTGCGTGACATTACAACATAAACTTGAATGTCTAAGGTTACTTTTTACTATCTACGCAAACCTACACTTGAACAGACATACATGTATATACATTTATGTACAGAACAGCTAAACCGCGCCAAGTTTGTGTGTGGGGCGTGAACCTGAGGGCTAAACGCTGAACTGCTTTTCGATCTCAATTCGACGGGTTTTAGAGGTTTACCCTCGATTTGAGCTGAACAATGTTATAAATATGTGTAAGCACACTCTAACTTAAAGAGGCGCTCAGTTATACACATAGTGTTTTAAATTACCCGTAACTGTGTCATGATATTGTTGTGTTAAAATTTATCAGGTGACAGTCATATTATACATGTAGCGAAACACTTACATCATACTATTGTACATGTACTACAAAATCTAATATGAAACATTATGGTGTGCCAATGCTCCTGCACTTTGGCTGCAAGAATTTTAAACAGAATTTGATTCGCACAAATATGCTACTAGGAGTCACTTTTTGAAGATCATCTCCTTTCGATTTTTGCGAAACGAATACTTCTTACACGGTGCGAATACCACGTGTCTTTTTGCTAAGGTTGGGTGCTCCAACAATGGCGGATTCCGTCGATTCAGGTAAGATTTTTCATCCTTGTAGTCTTATATGTACTTTATATTAAAAAAGCTCTTTGCTAGAGCCCGGCCATTTCAAAAACTCACCCTCGGTTGTAGATTATTTAGCATGATACCCCTAGTTAAATCGTAAAGTGTCACCGCGCATTTTTCATATACACAATGTAAGTGGCTAATGTGGGGTGATTTTTTTATATTTTAAGGAATTATCCTCTTTGGGCGGATTTACATGGTTGTTAATTTGGCGCATGATAACAAAACGCCTTTCTAACACGTTACAATCAAATATTGTCGGTTAATTCTCCAATATGAGATGTTATGGTCAGGGAGATGATAATGCTAATGATGGGTGACAAAAATATTATGCTAATGTTGGGTGAAAATGCTAAGGATGGGTGTCATAAAAATGTAAGAACTTTCATTCTTGTTAACTGGCTCCAGATATGCTTTTTTCACAAATTTTAGTTTTATCGGTCGGCACTTAACCAGAAGCCATTGTCGAAGAATATTGACATCTTGTTTATAACATACAGTGATCTGCGATCATTTGCAATGTATGTTTTCTGATTCCAGGTGTAAAGTGCGTCAAAAAGAGGTTAACTTGTCACTGCACGCTGCGAACAGGCTCCAAAAGAGACTTTCAATGCAAAAATACCTTGATATTTTCACTGACAATGCCAGCAAGAAAAAAAAACATAAGAAGTACTTATGCGCGCAGTCATTAGCGCACCGGAAAAGACTTAAAATCACATCGCATTTCTTTACACAGTCCAAGGGTATCCAATCCTTGAAACACAACGACTAAGCCATTGAAAAGTAAGAGGATGTGAAAGACTTGCGGAGTTTGCAGTGACAAAGATACAGGAACACACGGTTAAACATGCCGAAAAGCTCGATAGTGACTTAAGATGTATCCATGAGGATGGCGAAACAAGTGTCAACCTTATAATAGCTGATGCGAAAAATGCTGCAGAAATAGTAGCTTAGTGTCAAAGAAAGCAGCATGAACGAAGTATGACAGAAAACGACGAAGTTCTTGCGTATCAACAATTCGTTCCGTGACACTTGACAATGTGGCTTAATTCATAGCAAGTGGAGACATATATTGTAACACTTAGGTAAACTGATATCTTCACAAAAACGAAGCAACTTTGTTGTTTTATTATTTTGTTGACGTCGTTTTAGAATTTGAGGCCAGAATGACCACAATGTGTTGGAAATCGCACGGGCTGGCTCATTTGTGAATTTTATATATACAGTGACGGAAATATCCGGAACATGTTGCTTCCTGTAGACCGGAAGTAGATTCGAGTGTATTGTATTACCAAGGTAAAGAAGAACTATACAACTCAGTGTTAAGTGGTGGATTAACATTTTCCTCGATAAGAACAATGACTATCAGGTTTTACATTCTTCTACATTCGCTATTTCTGTTTGCCTGTTTCCGAAATGAATTACATTTTCATACTCACCATCATTATTTAACTGAGATGTTACTTGCAAACTGAATTTAACAGAGAAGCAATCTAATCTAATCGCATTTCTAAATCAATATATTATTGAGGTTTTCAAATTTTATACTGTCAAAATAGCGTTTTCTTGCTAAATAAAGCATTCCGGGTTCTGGGTATAAGTATAATGTATTCAGAGCATTGCTCTATTTTCAGTAATATTCAATGATAAGATCTATCAATGGAAAATTATAACATTTATCTGTATGACATTATTTTAGTCCCCTACTGGTTTCATCGGAGCAAAGGGGTTCGGCAAATAAATTTAGACCAAAGAATCACCCTACACTGTATATAACCTGTTTGAATCGGAGAGGACTATACGTTTACCTTCCGTCTGTACAGTGTGATTACTCGAACAAATATGTAGGCTAGATTTATGCAACTTAGGGTGTAGTTACTAGTTGAGCAAAAACTATAGATTAGAAATCATTTTATTTTTTTGGTCAGACTAAATGATGTACACACGTCGGTCCGACAGAGACTGATGTATTTATTGCAATAACCCGTCACTTGTTACAGAACCCTTATAGTGACATTCGCTTTTCTGTTTTTTTCATGACTAATTCGTCATCCCGAACTGTTAATTCGTTTTAAAACTGTGGTTAACAAAAATGATGAGCAATATTTATTGTACCCGATGTTGTAAATATTCTATTAAATGGTGTATTATATAGGTCTGTTTTTAACTACTCCAAGCCATACATGTGTGTATTTATTCGATTTAATACCACTCGTCTCCAGTGTTTAAAAGTGCATACCGTGCAAGCTGCTATGAAAAGCTAAGGTGATTGAACCATAACGTTTCATTGTCACGAAATGCCAATATAAACAACACAATTATACATTGGATATGTTCTTTATTGTCATTATGAATAATATCTGATTCTAAACGTGCTTAGATCATTAAAATTACTTCGAATAATATTTACTTGTTTTCAATTTGCATGGTGCACACAACAGATGCGTTACATAAACCAAAGACAATGGTACACAAAATATGAAAGTTTAATTAAATAAACAACATGTATACATCTCTTTTGGAGAGTGTGGACACTGTTGCACATATCAGTATTGTCATTGAAGGAACTCAATTAAACCTAGTCTCCCAGTTTTCAATGATCCGTTCATATCAAAACCTGTTTTAACTTTATTATGATAACTTTATATGAAAGTGTCACTAAACGAATTGATCTCGTTTTGTTGACGAGCAATAACTTCATTTTCTTCCATACTTCGTTATGTTCGCTTTCTTGCAGACCAACAGTTGACATTCTGCCATTATAGGGTTTTGTGACTGTATAGATGACGTTGTCAGTTTTTTTGTACTGAAAGTCTTTTTCGAGTCGGTTCGCAGCGTGAAATGACAAGTTTACCTCTTTTTGACACACTTTACACCTGAAATCAGAAAACATTGGAAATAATCACTGATCACTGTATGTTATAAACAAGATATCCGTATTCTTCGACAATGACTTCTGGTTAATTGCCGACCGATAAAATTAAAATTTGTGAAAAGAGCATATCTGGAGCCAGTTAACAAGGATGAAAGTTCTTACATTTTTATGACACCCATCCTTAGCATTTTCACCCAACATTAGCATAATATTTTTGTCACCCATCATTAGCATTGTCATCTCCCTAACCATAACATTTCAAATTGGAGAATTAACCGACAATATTTGATTGTAACGTGTTAGAAAGGCGTTTTGTTATCATGCGCCAAATTAACAACCATGTAACAACCAAAGGGGATAATTCCTTAAAATATAAAAAAAAATCACCCCACATTAGCTACTTACATTGGGTATATGAAAAATGAGCGGTGACACTTTACGATTTAACTAGGGGATATCATGCTAAAAAACCTACAACCGAGGGTGAGTTTTTGAAATGGCCGGGCTCTAGCGAAGAGCTTTTTTAATATAATGTACATATAAGACTACAAAGATGAAAAATCTTACCTGAATCGACGGAATCCGCCATTGTTGGAGCACCCATCCTTAGCAAAAAGTCACGTGGTATTTGCACCGTGTCTTAGAGATGAATAAATTATTTGGTGGAGATCAATTAAATTGAATTTAACATCGATATCACACAATATGAGTTGTTGACCATGGTGAACTAACATAAATGCATGGCATAGGGCGATGGCTCATGACGACAATAACAATTATTAGGATAGCTCAGAAGTGGCATACGGTGAGGTTTAGATCAGCTACCATACCATATTCGAATAACTGCATTGCGAGTTTCATATGTGTAAGAAATGTTCGAAAATATGTGACATTTTGAGAACAAGTTGAACAATATTTAAGGAAAATTAGATTGGCACAATCTAGATGGTCGTATTCTGACATGTACGTATAGCATCAGCCACTAATATGTCTGTTATGACAGTTCACCTGGGCGTCGCTCCTGGGAAGAACCAGTACTAGACTCCCATACTCCGCAAGCAACTGCCTACTTTCACACATAAAGAGACATGGTCGGTAGAGGGGCTCGAACTTCACGACCCTCTATCAGTGAGAGATCAGCCACTAAGCAGGTAAAAAAATACGAATACAACCATTAACAACCATAGATAAAACTATACTACCTGTTATCAGATGTGTGCAAACCGTAAGTACGTTTTCTTTCAAACGTAGTCGAAGTTTCAGCATCGTCTTTCTTATTGCTCAGTTCCATTTTGTTATAACATAAATAACCTAACTAAGATGTAAACAATGACAGATTAAAACCGTGGAGTAATACTAGTCAAACAATATCGGTTACCACAAAAAAATCATCATCTCGTGTGTCTTCTAATAACTACACGCTAGGTGCGTATTTCAGTTAAACCCTCAATCGTAACTACTCGGGCATTTCCGTAACTGAGAAATGCGCGCTTTTCTTTAGACAAACGCCGAGGAGTTCCAATTGTTAAACCCCTTCTAAAATATTAGGATCACCGGATAATAACGACCACTTGTTTTCGAGCCGGAATTTTCAAGCATATAAAACACAGTTGTGGTGAATTCGGATATTGTCAAGAATCGGATACAGTGAAATATATATAAATGTTTCTCCCAACACCTTCATATTTTATAGAGAAATATGGATGATTAAATAATTAAGGAATTCTGCTATACATTTTCTATTTTAGGATGGAGTACAGCACTACGTTCGTCAACCGGACATTGCGTATATAGTTATACAGGGCGCGTTTGAGACTAATACACCTAGTTCGGTTTCAAACTGGTTTGTCAAACCTTTATAATAATTATTATATTTGTTTATGAAACTGAAACTGGTTAATGTATTTTTTTGAAAAAACGAAACAGGAATCAGTTTCTTAAACCAACCGAACTGCCCACAGGACTCGTCAGTAGTTTGATCGGTTTGGTGAGTCCGAGCAGTTGCCCACTTTTCCCCCGGGCTTTCAAGAATGGCGGCAAGCATGATCGAGTGATACAATTTAACTTATTCAGGGATAAATTGACATACTTAATTATCTCAAACACTTAAACTATCATACAAAATCAACAAAATGTATTAATGCAAAACTGATCGATATATAAATAAAAAAATTGAATATGTTTTATGTGTACCCCTATATAGCCCCCCCCCCCCCAATGAAAGTGGAAATACTGTACTTTCATTTATTTTCGTTGGGTTCAATTTTCGTGGTTTTTACTAAAATTGCTATTTCGTGGGGACATAAATTCGTGGATTTTGATTTTTGAAAAGAAATACATTATTTTTGCATTTAAAATCGCGGGGATTCGATTTCGTGGATGATCCTACCCACGAAATTAAATCCCCAACGAAAATTAATGATTCCACAGTAAGTAAATCATTTTATATTATTAATTCAAACTATCAGAAGTATTGCCACTGTGCTTTATTAGCATTCAGTCAACGATTTTATTAATTGAATGCTTTAAATGTTTGAATATCTTAAACGAATACCTCTCATTCCTGTATCATAAACTGGTTTATTGACAACAAACATGACAATGTGATATTAATAGTTACAGGGTTAGTAACTGACCCGATACGGGATATACGGGTCTGTGGAAAACCATATGGGGCGAGACCGAAGGTCGAGTCCCGATATGGTTTTCCACAGACCCGTATATCCCGTATCGGGTCAGTTACTATCCCTGTAACGATTATATCACGCAGAATACCTTCCTCCTCATCATTTCCAATAAAAGTCTCCATTACAGACCCAATATTTAAATATAAATGACTACATTACAGACCTAATATATTCTGTTAACCTAATATAGGATATATTAGGTCACCACGTGACGTCAAAACATCCAATGACTGGAGAGTATTTTGTAGTAGGCGTGATATGAATTGATACATAGTTCCCACTTCTACAATATTATCTCCCTTGGCCGCCATCTTGGTTGGTAAATTCAACAAGCATTGATAGATTTTTTTTCTTAGTTCAAAATACAAAATGTATAGGATATTCATATGTGACAACTACATTTTATTAAACCTGATGTGCTTATGGCCTTAACAACTTCATGATTAAGTTATCTTTTATAAATTGAGTTTTTTAACAACCAATTTTCCGATTTTTTTATTGAGCACATAAGAAATTTACCAACCAAGATGGCCGCCAAGGGAGGAAACTATTGTAAATGCGGGAACTATGTATATACCCTAGAACGCATACAGCACCGTGTCCATCGTTACTAGTACACTGTAAATAATTTAATTATTAACTTTTTTAACTATTAACATATTGCCATATATACACATTGATGTAGAAATGAATCGAAATCGATTTTCGGATTATACAGATGAATATAAATATCTTGTCTGAATTGGTATTCATTTGAATAGCGCTAATTCAGCTTATGCGACATTTCATTTATCTCTATTGATGCATAAATTGGATACCTGGCACCAAGAAAAACACTTCAAAATATAAGTAAATGTATTTAGCATACACTAACATTCTTTTTTAGATTTTGTATATTTTGGTTTTGTGAATATTGTGAAAATTCGCCTTGCTTGGATGTTTTTTAGTTAAATCGTTATGCAGCTCGTTTGGTTGATCAAATAACTTACCTTGATTTTAATTGGTTTATAAAATTCTTATGTAAATTTCGATTGGTCTGTAAAATAGTAACATAGGCTTTGATTGGCTGATCAGTTTTTTTCTGTTAACAAACGTTCTTATGTGAATTTTAAAACCACTAGTCGAATATCATTAATTTTGAACATTCATATTTGTGCTTGTATATTATAAAGGACATAACGAAAAAATGAAATTATCAATCGGACATGTTGTTGCGATGTGTACCTTGATAATTTGTTTGCAAATGGCAGGTAAATATGAAAACTTGATCTATTTTTGTTATTTCCAAATATACGATTCTGGTTTGGACGATTTGTAGATGCAGGACTATTGTAAGTGTATACTATAAACTATGTGTATACATGTATATAGTATGTTTTAAAAATCCCATTAACTTTTTGGATGTTAAAAAATTAAAATAGGTTTTATTTTACTAAAGAGATTTTTCTTTTTTTTACCATGAAGAAATGTAGTACAGATCTAGAATTGTTTCAATGATGTGGCATAAAATACGGAAAAAAAACATCTGACAATATTTTTACGAGATGTGTCTAAAGAAAGGCATTATGTAAATATTGTTTTTTCGAGCAAATAGAATATGTTTCTTATATTTCACTATCATTTTATCTATTGTTCTGTATTACTATTTAAATCCAAAAATATATTGTCAAAGTTTATAATAAACTTGAGGAATGAGTGCTTTCAAATTCAAATATGTGTCCTTTCTTTATGAAGAGATTTGGATAAAATACTTCGCAAATACATGTAGTGTATTTATATCAAATATAATTCCATTGGTGTACTACTTTTCTTAGAAATAAAATTATGTAACAATCAATCACATACAGATAATTCATGACTACTATTTGAACAATCATTTGCACATATTTATTGATCTTGTTGACCACGATAAAACGCAGATTTAAGTATAATCGTCCACGGTGGCCATTCGATCGTGCCATAGGATTGGCTGTTTTATAGATAGTGTAATGTCATACATGTACCAATTTTAGACAAAAACAGCTGAGTTTTATTGAGATACTCAACTTAGTTTGAATGGTTTGTATAAACCGCACCTTTAAATTCGTTCTTATTATCAAAGGCTTGTGTAAGGAACCACTTCCGAATAAAAGCAGCCCTGTGAATAAAGACCAGTCTTTTAAACTGACAGATCGATTATTTAGAACTAAATGTCCTCCGAATCAAGGCCACTTGTCAGTAAATGCTATAACATGTCTTTCCTACGGGTGGCTTTTGCTTGCAAGTTTGAATGTGTGTTTACATTTGTTTACGTATAGATGCAGAAATGGAAGGCTTGGAGGACTTGGTCAATAGAATGAAGATAAAAATGGCTGAAGCGATAAATCAAGAACCAAAAGTTAAAGAGGAAATGAAAAATTTCTTTGATGCTTTGTCGGGGTATGTATCATTCAAGTTTTTAAAGTATGGCGTTTTTTTTGGGGCTCTCAAAAGAGTGTAGAAAGGACATGCTGTACATCGAGCCCTAACTTAAAGTTTGGGGTCGCGAATTGAATTCTGTTCCACAGTTTGAATTTTTAATTAGTTCGTTGGATTATTTAAAAAGAAACAAAAACTCGACGACGCAAATTTGCGACGCGAGTTTAAACAATATACATGTACATTTTGGGATAAGACCTACTCGATATCGTATTTATATTGTTTATATATACAACATATTTATTATAATCGCAAACATTTTACATAAACTTTCATTTAATTCTACAAAATTTAGATAATTTTCGAAAAACTTAAAACACACTTTACACTCATAAATGATAGAATACGCAGTTTTATACACGTACGTGAAATATCATTATCGCGAAAACAGATAACAATGGCATGAACCATTTATTTGTGTGTGTTTTTTTTCAGGTCGAACAATGCTGATAATGGAAACAACGATAGTCAATGAAGAGTTAGATAGCTTATATTTTTAATTCAAATATTTCAAGTGAATTATAATAAATGCCCGCGATATATATATACTATTTCAGTACATAAACATATTTTTTACAAATGCTTGAAATCACATATGGTCTTCACATTCTAATGAGCAATTGGGACAAATCTATACGAACATGTAGTAAAAAAGTTTACCGAAAAAATAATTCTTATTAAATAAAATAAAACACGTTATGTTTGTTGTTATTTGTCTTTTCATATAACAAATACAAACAAAGGCTCTTTTCATATAACAAATACAAACAAAGGCCCTTTTCATATAACAAATACAAACAAAGGCCCTTTTCATATATAACAAATACAAACAAACAAAGGCCTATATACGTACTATATATGTGTGTGTAGTATTTATCTTTGAAACGAATATGTAAGGGTTGTCAGTGATAGGCTAAAAGCTCCTTTTTATTACCATTAAAGCCGAATATATTGTGGGCTAAGGGCCCCTGGTCCCCTAGCTATTCCTACAGTCCATTATAATGATTATGACTAGATCTAGACGGTATGGTATTGGTTGTAAAAGATTTAATTTTTATTTATTTTAGTGAATAAACACGTATAGTATGAATATCATTGACTATCTTTGAAATATTCTAATTAATCATGTACTTTTTAGAATAATTATTACTGGAAATTAAGGAATTTCATGGACTTCCATGGAAGCGTAATATAAGTCTGGGCCGGGTCTATATATATATATAGCTATATAAACAGTCAATTAAACCAGTTCCTAAACTGGTTCCCAATCCATGTTGCAGTGCACCAAAGACTTTGTACACACAAGCAAGGACTTATGTAAGTCCTTGACACAAGTCAACGGGAACCAGTTTAGCCAGTTCCTTGATTAAAGCTAGGCCATTCTGTGAATAAGGCCACGTATCGTGATTATGTCTTTCCCAAAGGTGACCTTGGTTCACAGGTTTGACAGTATATATATAATCCAGTTTTAAAGATGGTTCTTCAATGTGCCTCGAACTACATAAATACTAAATGCAAAACATTTTAGTAACTTAGTAATAAATACAATAAATAAAATATAAACATCGCTGATCACTACCAAACACAACAGGAACAGTAACTCTGGACTGACGATAACTCGCTGGTTCTCATAGAATACTACTTTACGCAGCTGCACTGCAGTGGAACGAGAACCAGTTTAAATGACGGGTTCATTATTTATCGCACATGACTCACGTCCTTGAGAGCTGTAACCACTAAACCAATCTGTAGCAGACATCAACCGATCAAAATGGAGGAAGAACGGGAGGTCGATGACGATCATTTTCGTTTTATTAATGAAAAAGGCGTAGACGATATTTCTCTGGAAGTATTTTACAAACCTCATACAATAACATTGTTGACGGTGTCCATAGGTGGACTTTTGTACTTAGCATTTACACGGTAAGTAAAATTACATAATACTAATTATTTCACGGTGCATTCACCCATGTTTATGAATGAACTACTGCATGCTTCTTGGCGTGTTATCGAACCGTTGATTACCATGAGTTCTGTCATTGTAATTTATTGACTTCAAGAATAGTAATGTGCTTATACTTAGAATATTTCAGTGATTTAATCTGTGACCATTATTCTAATAATTTCTATTATTCTGTGATTGCCATGTTGATAATGCCTATCGGAGTCATGCCCCACAATGGAAATAAAAGTTTTCTTGTCCTATCCCTGCCAGTCCCTGGTGCTGTAGTACACGGCATGCTGGTATTTTCTTAGTCGAAGGGTCTTTGACGATGATACGTTTGCATTACATTGCAGTTCATCGTCAAAGCCACCTGTTCTTTAAAAGATAACAGGTAAACGACTCAATCTGAGTCGCGTTCGTTTTCCTATTTAACGCACAAATTTCCGTAAAACCTGTGTACATTTCGATGAATTATAGTATAATCTATCAATATGACCAAAAATATACCTTCAACAGACGAAAGTTATCAAATATTTTGCCGATGTTTCATACTACCCTTAATTTCAAAATTTTCCTTGTAAATGCTTTGGATTAAGTCGGTAGCATTCCGGAAAGCATGTAAATTGATCTGATTCAATAGACGCATGAACAAGCGTCTTAAGCTGTTGACTTTGTAAGAGGGCAATTCCATAACTAAAATGGTCAACAAGACGAAATAAAAAAGACCAATTTAGTTATGGGACCCAGAACTAGTATTTTCTAAATTATAGTTTAAAGATTGTTTTCTTAATGCTATGTTTTTCTCATTGTATCATGCCTTTTAGTTAATAGTTTACTGCCTAAACCAAATTGATTTATCTATGGGCAAATGAAATCCTAGTAAGTAAAATTATTGTTCATGAGGAAAGAATTTTGATGAAGCATCGTTGCACCGCAGATTTGCCTTGGCTAGTTTAGTGCATGGTTAATACAGTACACGCAACATGGGTTTTCCTAATACCACCCAGCCACCGCGTCAAAAATAAATTTGTGGTGACAAGTCACCGTGACTTGTCCACCGCGGACAGAAATTGCCACCCTAAATTGTCACCGTGGCCATTTTTCGGTACATCGTAAATTGACGGTCAAGGTGGAAACACTGTGGTCAAGGTGGACGAATGCAGTGGATTCACTGTAATTATTTGACTGAGGTTTATTTTTCAGCTACTAATTTTTATATGAAGTTTTTTTTTATTTCTACCATGGACTGTAGTATATATTTTGAGAAAGTGAATTATTTCCCCATAAGTATACGCACTTATAAGTTATATGCCTGATTTATATGCATTACTAAGCTGCTACTTGTAAATCCAAATTTGAATAATAAATATCGAATATGGGTTGGCAGTATTTTCTAACAAACTTAACACATTTGATTTATGAAGTGATTATCTGAAAATGACTTAATTTGCTAAGTTTTGTCGCCAAATTAGACCAAACTGCTTCAGTTTCAACACTAATTACACCTAAATAAGTAGGGTACAAATTCTCTCAAACAGTTCATAACACTACACATCGATTGCGTTGGGGTTAAATGTTATAAATTAACCACATTGTAGTCCTGAAGACAGCTAAATTTAATTTTCTTTTAGGAATAATGAAGAAAATCAGTATAACTTGTTCTATGGCTTAAATAAATAAATTTATATGATATGGATTTATCAGCATCATTTTCTGGTTTAAGCCCGTGACCAATCATTTAAAGATCTGATTGGACCTCTTGGCAAACAATGTAGTCCATGATGAGATTATATACATTCAGAGAAAATGGATTTATAACAACAAAGAATACACTTTTAATTTGTTGAAAAACAAGATCACAAACTACGAATCTTAGTATAGTGTTTCCTCCAGGCCTTTTTAGGACGGCGCTGCGCCATGTCTCAAAGACAAATCGTCATGCTGCCTTTTTAATTGTATACAGGGCCAATTGTCATAAATATGCCCCTTTTGTTGGCCTGATGAGTCATTTAAGCAATATTCATTAATTAGCAGCACAATCAATTCAGACATAATCTTGCACAGATTGCTGTGATAGCAAATTATACCATGCAGTGACAAGGAACATCACAAACTAAAGGAGTAATCTGGCAACTTGCCCTGCATGGTTTGAACCGCGCTCTGAAAGTGCCCTTTTAGCATAAAAACGCCATGCCTCACTTAAACTCTGCAGGAAACACTATATTAGTAATGACGATTATTTGTACTCAATTTTTCCATTTGATTTCTGATTACCCGAGTACTCAGATACTCGCCCCAGACCTATTATGGAGTTAATCCAACAACAGGTCAGTTGGAAGCAGTCCCTTCAGTGATCAATCACTACCCAGTGATAATTATGAGCATAGTATGATTTTATGACTGACCGAAGATCGAACTTGCCCCATTACAGTGGCAACCCCTAGCTGGCAAATACCTACCCAGCCATTTTACAAATAGAGCTATAATTGCAACAACATAGATCTAATATTGTCACCAAATAAACCAGATATTTTCATAATTGATTTTCATTATTTGATTTATCAATCATACTGATAGGGAATTTTCTCTCTTAAAGTCCCATTAGCTTTTTGTTATAGAAAATATGCAAAAAGACAAGCTATTGTTAATATAATCCCAAGATAATAATTACCGACGAAATGAGCCCTTTTTCTTTGAAAAACACTCATTTCGCTGTGATTTTTGCTTTTGTAAACTGGATATATATAGAGTGCATGTAGTCACTTTATGACGTGTGCATAACATGACTGCTGGGAAAAAAAGCTGCGCTATGAATAGTATTTTTTTCAATGATATTGAAAAAACTAATAAAGTGGTTTTGGAAACATTTTTTCTTGCTATAAAGTATGCCCGAGAGGAAAACACACCGGATTCCTCTGTTATAGGACAAACAGAAACTATTACGACCGATACATTTACATGCTTATGGGACTTTAAGAGTGTATATTTATATCGAAAGTATTCAGAACTGCTGTAAAGTGAAACATGTACTCACTTGATCGGTATCATATTTTCCTTCCCTCAAGTGATTGCGTTATCACATCCTCGATTTATTTGTAAGCAAATATAATGATTAGATATTCATGGATTCTCTGCAGTCATCACTGTTCAGGTAGTGCTGTTGTGAAATTATAATTTATTGAAACTGAGTAAGTTACTAAGTGATGCCTGATTTTAATTTATGGTTTTTGTCTACGAAATATTATTTTAGCTTTAATTAATATATTGTTTTCGCTTGGTAATTCAATTGACCAACATTTTTTTCAACCTGGTCACTTTAATTAAAGGAATCATTTAAAAGTCCCCACTTAATTATTCATAGAAAAACATCATGCATAGATTTTTCTGATCTTCTTAGTTAAAATTATTGTTGCAAATGATCTTAACCATGTCTGACTCAGTGTTTCCTGAAGAATCAGACAAGCAGTGTTTTTTAGGGATTATTCACAGACCCTTTTTTATGCCCTTTTTGGGTCCAGTATTTTTACCTATTCTCCAAGTAAAAAAATTATAATATTTTTCCCCAATGAGAGAAATAAATTCCCCATAATTAATAAAAATCTCCAAATTTAGTGTTTTGTTACAAATTTCTCCCATTAAAGGGGCCTGATACCTGTTCCCCGAAACAGTATAAAAAGGGCTGAAATTTCATTTCTATGGTGTAAATTTTTTTTTTGAAGGAAAAAAATAGCTGCGCTAGGTCTTCGAGTATAAGGCAATATCGACGACCACCGGGGCCTCTGTAGAACACTATTCAGTGACTACAAAGAATTACTTAGCTTGTATCAGAAATGAACTAAGATGGTAGCAGATGTTATTATGTTAACCCCTAATGTCTCTATGGGGAATTCCCTCGTATTGAGATCAATAGAAACTAATCAATGAGCAAGTTTTGTTGCATGTTATATACATGTACATGATGATCAGAGAGTCATCTTTCTTCCTTCTAGTTCTTTTTATATGACTTTTGTATCATTATGTTTTCGATTAATGGATACAGCACACAATTTGCATCAAAATTTGTTCCGTTGTTGGTACGTTTTTTTTACTAAGAAAGCGACACTGAAAGTAGGTGGTTACCCTCTGAAAATAAGCCTGTTGAAAATGTTTCCCCTGTTTGCGATTATGAGTCTATGCCTCTTCCATGTAATTTTCCCCCTTTTCCCTAAAAAAAACATGGTTTCAGTGGTTTGGTTAAAAGGGGCATGGCCCCTAGAAAGGAGAAATAAAGCAACTTTAGGGAGAAAAATGGGAAAAATAACATGACCAATGCATACACATTCATGGCAAATAATCACTGACCGTACTGTTCAATTTGTCATTATTTACTGAAATTGTTTTAATGTAGTTGAAAGCACATGCTTTTCAGAATTTCAGCCCAAAGTCATTGTCCCCCCAAAAAACACTGAATAAAGAGTTACAATATGTTTCTTGGGATGGATTAGATTCATATAACTAATGCATACATGATGGCAATGTTCATCTTCAAAATGTGTGTTAAATATTTGGCTTTAACAATAATTTTACTTCAAGCTGAACATTTATGTTTTACTCACAATAAAATTGTCTTCAAAGTGACACAAATTATGTTTATGTTGATATATAATTAAATGACGCCTTCAAAACCAGACAAGGTAACTAGATTTAAAGCTAAAATTGGGAATACTAGAAGATTCAAGTAGCATCCAACAGGGTTTTTATCTTATAATTGTAGCCTTTAAAAATCTATCATCTTTTAGGAAAAATTATCTTAAATGGAAGTTTCCTAACTAAATACCACTCTCAGTGTACATTCAAGTAACTAACTTATTATAGACTTTTTCTAACATCTAATTTGTTCTCCTAGTCTTGTTTTATACTTACTTGTTTGTTATACAGTTATAATGATTATTTCTGCATTAGTCAATGTACTGTTTTGTAAATATTGTATAATTCACCATAATATGTAAATGTATACTTTGAGGCCCACATGGAAGATTGGTTTTATCCAAATGTGCAGCCTCTTGAAATAAAGTCATTATTATTATTATTATTAAAGGGTGCCATTTCCTCTGAAAATTTCTTTGAAATTTTGCTATTTTCTCAAAACTTCCAACTACTTCTTGAAATTTGGTTCCCCAAACTGGTTTCAGGAGAGAATTTTCCACCAAAAATAGGCTTATTTCATCTCCATTTAGGGAATATTTATAATGCAAGCAGGGCTCTCCTTTGACCTTTAAAATGGCATTTTGTCACTTGGAATTTGCACAATAAGGTTTTTGACTCTTGAGAATTGGAACCAAAGGGTAAATTTTGCTACAGTATTACTTTTGTATGAAATTTGTGTTGACTCTTTAAATTACTATCAGCTAAGGGTCATTTTGACCCCCCAACTTTGGAAGTCTAGGGAGCACCCTTGCAAGTAAGGGGAAAGAAATATCTTTGGGGAAAAATATGGCTTATTTTCCAAGGGGAAGATGCTGTTTATCAGTTTCTGTTTCTAAGTAAAAAAATCCCCTGTAGTTTCAGTTTGGGCCAGTGCTTTATAACAAATAAGTTCATACACTACTTAAAGCCCCATTAGCTTTTTGAGTGTTAAAATTAAAGTACATGTAGGTCTTATTTTACCTAGAAAGATATTTTATCAGTGAAACTGACTTTTATTTGCAATAAAAACATTCCGAAATTTCCTTTTTAATCACGAAGAACATTTTTTGTACATACAGAAATGTAGCTCAGTATTTTTTTCAATGATATTTCAGAAAATAAGAAAAAGCATCTGACAACATTTTTACGATCTGTGGCTAAAGAAAGGCATTATTTATATATTGTTTTGGAGCAAATAAAATATATTTCTTTTTTTTTTACTATCATTTTATTTCTTGTTCTGTAATAGTAAATTCAAAAAGCTAATGGGTCTTTAATTTTATCTAGTGTCTGAATGAAATTATCTGAGCTTACGAGATGATGTAATCACAGTTTTGTATACATACACCAGTATTCAGCGATATTTTATCGAGAGTTTGTTCTGTATGTAAATTTATGCGTACATATATAGTGTATATACATAATTTTGCCAACAGACATTATGTTAAAGTTCTATAATCTCTAAGTAATGAATTCAGTTGGTTCCTAACAAGTTGAAATGTAGAGAAAAATCGAGAACCAGTCCTAAATAGAAGTTGGCATCAGTGTTTTGAATAAGAGGTGACAAGAGGTCAGATTGACTGCGTAAAAAACGAAAATTTGCCCCTAGAAATCTCAGCTATATCATGATTTACCAATATTGAAGAGTACACTGTACACTGTGCATTTAATGTTTAAATGTTGAAAGGATATGTACGCATTGTCATGTTATTGTCCCTTTTTTGCCCTCAAAATGCAATTTTCCCTTTCTGAGGGCCCTGCCATGCACCTTTCCCCTAAAGGTGAAAAAAAACCACTGTAGGCATGATAACATTATTATCACATTTGGCACATATCAATTTAATATTTACCAAAATCTTGCATACATTTATTTTCTCTGGTAATAATATAGAGATGCTAATTACCTCACCCACCCTGTTTCTTACACACTTCATTCTTTTCTCAGTTTAAACAGCTGTTGTATTCATGTATAGAAGCCGTTAATCATGCCACATTCAGCTTGTGATTTCTGGCCCCAGATGGCTCTTAAAGTGTCAGCCGAATATGGTTATAAAACGGGTTTATTTTAATGTTGTGACTGACACTGGTTAAATTGCCTGAAGAAAGGACAAATTTGCATTTTCCTTGTTGGTTGTCATATAAAACTATAAAAAGTACATGTATTCTGTGTGAAGAATCTGCACCTATCTTAATTCCAAAGTTAACACTTTCGATGAAAAAAGTAGAGATATTTTACTGCTGTGTGCGGCACTTATAAAGGGGTAATATTGCAACTTTATGAGGTAAAAATAACCTGACAATGTATACATATCCCCCCAACATTTATCAATAGATTACAATGTAACCTTGATGCTTACAAAGAACTAAAGCTATTCTACAGGTTAATATTATGATATTTTTTTCTTTTATTTTCAAGAAAAATAAAATTCTACTGAAGGGAATTTATTATGAATTTGGCTGAAAAATATATACTTTCCAGTCTTCACAAAAAACTTTTTTTAAGCACTGGACATTCGGTCCAGTGACACTGCAAACTTTACTGGACCAAATGAGCTGTTAATGGAACAAAATGAGCACACACAAAAAATTATAGAATTTGGCTAAAAAAAACATATTTTTGAGAGTGATTAAATATTTCATTTTTTGTATTGAAACATGGTCAAAGTATCACTGAATACTTTAGTGGACTGTCGGACCACTAACTTTTTGAATTTACTGCACCAGCTTTTGAACCTGCTGGTCCAACAGAATTTCAGGCAGCTGATTAATATGTTGATTTTGTTTATTTAATGTAAAAAATTGATACCCCTAGAATTTTCAGTGGTGCATTGGACCATTCAAATTCCATGAGCTAATGGTCCTGCACAAAAAACACTGGTCTTGGACCAGTGGACCAGTGTTAGTGTCAAGCTCTGCTAAAGTTTTTTTTGTCTTTCAGAGACGACCTGGTTCAGGAAGCTAATATATGGAGCGGGTTTTGTTGTGTGATTTTCTTCTTCCTAGTTATAAGTGTTCTAGCTTTCCCTAATGGTAAGAATAATCTATATCTTAGGCCATCCTTAAAAAATATCATGTTTACCGTAACACTACCTACTCAGGCTTAAATTAAAATTAAGTTTGTTTGCCCTTTACCGACCAACCCGAAAAAATCGTGCCTACTCAAAACATTTTATTGCAAAATCTGAGTGAACTTTATTTTTATACTTTGGAAAATAAACATGTCCTCAGTGCTTTCAATAAACATTTAAAGTAGGTACCATTCAAAGTAATAAATGAATACAATAATGTGTGTTAAGGCACTGAGTACATGTTTATGGTTGATTAATGCACACAATAAATGGTTGTTTGGTAGCAGAATACATAAAATTAGTAAAGGATGCTTCTAGATAGAAGTGTAATTTCATGCTAGGTAAAAGTCAAATTTAGAAATAGAATAAAATGATTTTCCTACCTACCGACCCTCTTCTAAAATTTAGAGTCGGTAAATGGCAAACAAACATATTTCTAATTTAGGCCTCACCGAAAAGGTCCCTGTCCAACTTTGTTTTGGTACATTTATCTCGGGTAGACTTTTTTCATTAAGAAAAAGCATTTTACATGTATTTTGGGTTAAAAAAAAAATTTACCTGCCTACCCTCTGAAATTTCTCTGGGCTGGGTTACCATCGTAAACAAACATTTTTTTAAGGGTAGCCTTATACTTGTAAACACCAGGGATGTGATGTTTCCTTCTTTCAGTATGAATAGTGAATAAAAAAAAATCAATTTTAAGTTGAATATTGAACCCTTAAAAACCTGTGACTATGAGAATACAGTAGACTCATAAAAACCTAGTGATATGAAAATATGATAAGCCCATAAAAAATCTGGGATTGTGAAGTAAAGGGTCGACTTTGGTTCATGAGTTTGAATCTTGGGCTTTGTAAGTCCACCCCCCCCCCCAACCACTGATCTTTCAGATGAAGACATTAGGGGTTACTTGCAGAGAACATGATTAGTACTGGTCCATAATCCAGGAAAACGTTTACTGAGAAGAATTAGTATAGATTTAATAGTAAGTTCTTGTTTCTTGATGGATAACAGAAAGGTTGTATGTGTATTTATCTTTTTTAGGGCCTTTCACCAGACCGCATCCTGCATTGTGGAGAATGGTCTTCGGTAAGTTTTTGTAGTTTTAAATCTTTCCCTGATATGTTCCCTAGTGCACCAAAACCCAGGGCTGAGTACTGGTTCGCGTATCATATCGAGCACCGGTATATAGGGTTGGGTTTATATACCATTTTGAACGTTTATGTATTGAACAAATATTGATCAAAACAAAAATGAATTTAAAAAACACATTGCTCTTCAAATGAAGGTAGAGAACTGGAAAGTTTATGTCATCAGTGAATGATCATCCATTTGATTCTATGATTTTTCTCAAGAAAATGCTACTTAGGGCCCTGACTTTTAGAGTTATATGTGTCACTAGGTAACTAATTGTGTCTGAAGAGTTAATAATCAAAATAAGAAATGAAATGGGCAATACAGTAAATATTTCTCACTATTTCTGTTTATATTTGATATGCGTAAAATAAATTACTAAATTATATATCAGATATCGATCATTCTGTATGGATACTCTGCCCTACTGGACCACTGTACAGGTATTGAACATGCCAGATAATTATGTTTATCTGTTGTTAAATGACCTATAAGACAGCTATGGTCTTGAGCTGCCTCAGAGAAAGGGTATACAGGAGTTCCAGGCATTTATATCCCTACTCCCACAGGTAACTGTATCATGAATAGATTATAAAAATATGAAAAAAAAATAAATATTTATTACTATATTAACATACAGTAAAACCCCGATTATTCGAATGTCACTGGGCCCTGAAAAATCATTCGGATAATCCATGGTTTCGAATAATCCATTTCAGTATGATGTACCGGTTGGAAACGATAAATTCTGTACGGTCCGTATATTGTAAGGGAGTTAACTCTCGTATGCAAACAAGACGTTACTTGAGTGATAATAAGAATAAAATAAAATGTATAACAAACACTTATTAATAATCCTTGGTTGAATGTATATGAGTTAACAAATGAAACAATAATTCTTGTTAAATAAATACCTGCGCATTTATGGATTATGCAGAACACAATCCGACAGAATAATTACCGGTATGTCATTCTCACTTCACTTACTAACGATCGACTAAGCATCGCTATGGTCACATTCTAAAACAGTTAAAGAATCGAAGACGTAATGTTTTTATGTTTGAAACATTTTTTCACTAAATCATCATATTCTAGTTAGTTTTGTTTAATTGTGTTCGAATCCGTTTTTTTAATTTTGAATGACGCTGAAGTGCAAATAATTTCATACAGATCACCAGGTACGTACGCGTATTAACTTATTATACCCGAGATCATAGTGAAATATTCGTCGCGATTAGTATAAAATCGTAACTAACAATATGGTCAACTCAACGATAATTAAACTGTTGACACGCTTCGTGTATGAATTGATGTTACACATTGTTTGTCACACGACAGTTGATTCCCAATCGGCCATTGTTATCAATTGACGATTTCGAATAATAGGTGTGAAAATACGCGCATTCGTAACTTTAGGGACCAAATAAAGTATTCGGATTACACCAGGTATTCGTAAAATCCGATTCGTATAACCGGGGTTCGTTGTAGTTGAAATATATAGAGACGAAATCGGGACCGTAGATTTTATTCAGATAATACCGGGTATTCGGATAATCGGTGTTTGGATAATCGAGGTTTTACTGTAGTAATAAATATTTTTATTTTTTTATTTTTTTTTTCATATTTTTATAATCTATTCATGATACAGTTACCTGTGCCTACTCCTAATTCAAATACAAATAGTTTTCAAATAGTTACTCTTATTATTTTGAATAGTTTTCCTGATTCTTCATTGTGCCTGATGTAAAGCACCCATACGGGCCTCACTCATTTCCTGTAATTTTTATGTCCCCGTATCGATAGATCGGGGACATATTGTTTTTGGCCTCTCTGTTTGTCTATTTGTCTATTTGTCTGTTTGTACCAAACTTTAATCTTGTCTATAAAATCAAAACGCCTGCACCTACATCCATCAAACTTCATATGTATGTTCCTCATGACAACCTCTACAGGACCTGTGCATTTTCAGGTCAGTAGGTCAAGGTCACAGGGTCATTGTGTTTAAAAAAATTCTGACATTTCTTTTAGGATACTACTCCTACATTTTTCATGGGATTTTGACGAAACTTTCACCGACTTGTTGTTTCCAAGAACCCCCACAAATATATTTCGGGTTTTATGATTTGATCATTTTTGACGGGGTTTGTTTATTTTGTGCATTTTCAAGTTAAAGGACACCCGGAGGGGGCATTGTGTTTTTGAAACACATCTTGTTGTCTTAAAATCTTCGGAACAAGAGCGTCCAGGTTTAGTCTGACCTTCACAAAAATGATGTTTTTGCAAGCATGAGGGGGTGGGGGTAGGGTATTTCAGCCTCTTTGCT
Source organism: Lutraria lutraria (assembly GCA_964023205.1). NCBI lineage: Eukaryota > Metazoa > Mollusca > Bivalvia > Venerida > Mactridae > Lutraria > Lutraria lutraria. The sequence goes on from OZ026850.1 coordinate 2,160,524, forward strand.
TGGAGCAGTCACACCCCTGTAATTTTTGTAGAAGGTATTGTATTTGGACAGCAAATCACGTATGAAAAAACAGAGCTTTTAAAATGCAATAAAAAATACAGAATGAAAACAAAGCATTGAAATCTCTTTAATGCAAAATTGTCTGAAACAGGTGATGGTAAAATATGTAACGTAATGAAAAAAATGTTTGTTTTTCAGGTCTCAGTGTGTTTTACTTTATGCTTCTGTTGTTCATTTTGTTCCAAAACAGACAAGACGTGAGAAAAATGATAGAATGGCTGTATCCCGATTTACAGAATCAGACATTGACGGAGAAGGTACCAATATTTTTTCATTATTAGCTCGGCTGTTTTCGGTTAAGTACCATGTATTTTTATTGCACTTATAAAATTTTTTGACTTGAATCAAGATCTGATACTTACAATCTAATTTACCATAGGGCCTGCTAATTTTCATGATATTTTATACTTGTACACGCAAAAAGTAAGATAAATTAGACGGTATTTAGATAAGTACGATTTTGCAAGGATGAATTCTTTCACGCATACTTTATTGATTTCAGGACTATGCCGTCAACTGTTCAGAAATCTCAGTCTCTCGTCTTTGGTCAAGTATCGATGTTTTTGCCTTCGCTCATTTTACGGGCTGGGCAATGAAAGCTTTACTTATACGCCACTATGGGATACTCTGGACCATCAGTATTATGTGGGAAATCACTGAGGTAAGTGCTTTTGTCATATTAGATTACTGATTTCCATGACTGATTATTTAGTCATCACTGTTAAGTTAGATAATTAAATTGTGACCCAAAAATATTTATGCTTGTTAAAAGTTTTTTTCACCACTCATATTTTTTTACGCCAATTGTGAATTTAGCAAATTGCAGCAGAAACTCTGTAATGGATTGGTATAAATCACTATTGAAATGATGAGGTTTTCTATTGAAATTTCAGATTGTGTTCATGCATTTACTGCCAAATTTTGCTGAATGTTGGTGGGATTCTATCATACTTGATGTGCTGGTGTGTAATGGTCTAGGTATATGGATTGGTATGGTGATTTGTCGGGCGTTAGAAATGAGAAATTATCACTGGGAGAGTATAAAGTAAGATGGTCTTTTTAGGTTTAACAAGGCCAGATTAAAGTATGAGTAGCTTGTACTTGACCAAAAATAGATTTTGTTTGTTTGTTTATATCGAGTTTTAAGCCCCTTTTTGACAGTCACAGTCATATGGGGCGGACAGCTCTCTTAAGCATAGTTCCTGGGAAGAACTAGTACTAGACTCCCATCCTCTGTAGGCAACTGCCTACTTTCTCATGTAAAGAGACATGTTCGGTAGCAGGGCTCGAACCCACGACCCTCTATCAGTGAGAGGTTACAGTGATTCCAAAATAGGGGTGGTAGGTTGAAAAAGTGTCTTTTTCTAAAAGTTTTTTTCTAGAAATTCCATTTCATACTTTGGAGGTATGATTTGGGCCCCAAAAATTACTTTGGATTTTGATCTAAGAAACTTGAACATGGGGTCAGTCAGGCAGCTGAAAACTCAAATGTTTTTTCTGGCCTCAACAAATTTCTACCCATTGTAAATATTTTCTTATAATTTGAAGATGTAAGTTTTGCAGTAAATAAATCCAATCAACCTTTTATCCACTCATTTTATATCAAATTACTAACAAAACTTTGTCACCGCTTTTGGAATTACTTTGTATTATTTTTTAAAATTGATAAAAAAGAAATAAACTTTATTTAATCAATGTTTCGGCGATGTTGACTCAGGTCTCGGCAGGTTTATGATAGTAAACATAAACAAAAACAGGAAATGATGTTTTCAGTGCATGCGGCATCAGCAGTAACATCAAAAAATGACATCCAATTTTGCATATTAAACTGTGTATTATTTTAACAGAGACATACATTCCACAACCGGGAAGATTCGCCGAGCTGTATTACAGTTCACACCCGCAACTTGGACACACGTACGATGGTTGGACCCTAATTCTGGCTACATGAGATTTGTGGCCGTTACAATGTTAATCGTAGTATGGCAGGTATGAGTTCCATATTACACTCTTGTACAGATGTTATCATTTATTCTTACCTTTGGCTGTTTTTTTTTTGTTCAGAAAAAGTCGAGCTATTGTGATCGCCGTGTTATGTGTGTGTCTGCATGATTTAATGATTATTTCAACTTCTCTAGAGCAATAACCTCTCAACAACAACATAATTTTGCTACTCCCAAGAGATGTTGCACTTTGTAACTTGTTTCTTCCTTTCATTTACAGCTTGCAGAACTGAACACATTCTTCTTGAAACACATTTTTGAGATACCACCCCCGCATGCGTTAAACTGGATTAGATTGGCACTGATCAGCAGTGTGTCAGCTCCAACTATCAGGTAGATTTTTTAGATGATTTTTAGACGACCCCTGATAATGATTTCCCTTGTTTTTGTTAGGTTTCTGACCTATACATAGATAACTTTCTTTACATTGTGCTGATAATTTGCTGCGTTTTTTTTGTGTGGCGTGATGACAGGTTTTGTTTTTTTTGTATTTGGGGAATATGGCCCATACTCATGGGATTGGGAAATTTTTTCGCAATATTTTAATCAAAATTTTACAGTGTATAACTTATTCTTCTTATTCTCCTATAAAACAGTAGTAGAATAAAGTACCAATAGTGATGTTTTTTGGGGGGATTTGGAATATGCGTCTGTGAATTGGGAAAAAAGGATACTATTTTCAAATGGGAATATGTCAGACCAAATTTAGGCTATAAAATCACATCCCAAAAAATCCTGGACGATATGCCAGTAAACACAATGTCAAGCCGATACTTTCTTTAATAATTGAGCACATAATCCATTGCATTAAATGAATGCAGCTATGTTTTTTCTTTTGAAGTTTAAAACCATCAAAGACCAATTCATCCCCTCTGAATAACAAACTTTCGACATAAAAGATACCAGACTTAAGTCAATCCATTTGATGTAAAAAGAGCAATGCCCCACTGATACAATGCTTAACACTTGAGTTTACTGTGTTATTAGTTTTTCATTACTTCATTGTTTTGTAATATGTAATATTTGACATTTTCCAGACAGTTTTATGTCTATGTTACTGATACCAGATGTAAAAGGGTCGGTACACAATGCTGGATGTTCTGGTAAGTTCTTACTTTCCCTCAACAAAAAACAATCAATTTTCGTTATTACCAAATTTCCCCTAATTGAAACACTCCCCGTATATTTTTAGAAGAAACGAAAAAAAAATACTGTGGAATCATTAATTTTCGTTGGGGATTTAATTTTGTGGATGAACCGACCCACAAAATCCACGTTTTTGAATGCAGAGATAAGGCATTTCTTTTCAAAAATCAAAATCCACGAATTTTATGTCCCCACCAAATGGCCATTTTAGTAAAAACCACGAAAATTTAGCCCAACGAAAATAAATGAAAGTACAGTATTTGATTCACCATATATCAATTCGACTGTAATCAATGCCTTTAAAATTTGTTTGAGGAATGGCAGATCGCAACAATCAGATGTCATTGAAAAGCAGGGGGAGTATTTGTTTGTGTGATTAAAGCGTATACAATTTATGTAATTGATTAGTAATGATTTTTCCTTAGCTATTGTGTTCACTGTGGCATCTGCATTTGTGTGGTGAACAGACGAGCATTAGCACCATTTGTGGCACTTGGTTAATGCATAATTACTAATTTAGTCATTTTCTTATGAGAGACTTAATGAAGGAATCTTGACAGTATTGTAAACAGACTTTGTACGGTAATAAAAGCTCAATTGATGGAATCTTTTTATAATTTCAGTGCTATTACATTTACTGAGGCAATTATATGTCTGAAGTTTGGACGTGAATTGTTCCAGCAGACGGAGATAACCTACGTTTTATCCTGGCTTATAATCCAGGTAGCTTATAAGTTCTCTGTATTAACGTCACCATAGCTGCCCTGTTAACTCAGTAATTAGAGTGTTGGTCTACTAATTAAGAGATTATGAGGTTGAACCACGGACGAGGCTCACACTGTTATATGACGCCATAATCTCGAATTCAATAGTCAATAGCTATCAGCTCTCTCAGTTGAACTATGGGAATTTGTTTTCACCAATTTTGTCTGATGCCTCTTTTTCATTCCATTGGATTTAATGCTGTCTTCGATGTTATTTCAGTGATATGTGGTGGCCGGTTCACTTAACCAGTACCATCTTCTCAAAATATGGAGGAAAATAAACATTTTTATTTTACCCCCGAAAATGAAGTTTTAGTGGGGGTATATTGGAATCACTCAGTTGGTCGGTCAGTCCGCCCGCATAATAGTTTGTGGAGTGAACTACTTCCACATTCTTTAAGCAATTGCAATAAAACTTAAAATTTATTATCACCATGAAGTGTAGATGTGCAAGACACAATTATCATGCTGAGCATTGCAGAGTTATGTCCCCCTGAACTAAGCCGTATAGTGTACTATTGCATTCTTAGTGTTCAAGCGGTGGCAGGGATATAAATCTCCTCTGCGACAGCTCTAGTTAAACTTTCAAAGAAAGATAATAATGCCCACCTGTGATTGGGTTTCGGACCTGGATTGCCGGGTTACAAATCCAGCGCAATGACCATGACCGCCACAGTCTAACCTGTGTAAGTAGCCACCTCCGAATTTAGGCCACCCTGTGATTAAAGGCCATGGTTTAAAAAAATTCATTGCTTATTTAGATCAAAATGACCTCCAAATAAAGTCCATCTGTCAAAAATGGCCATATTTTGTCTTTCCCCAGGGTGGCCTTTGTTCACATGTTATTATGACTGTCATTACTAATAAGGAAATGTGCTTGCACTTTTTTTGATAATTGTTTTTTTTTTCAGACATTAAGTAGCTGTCTATGTGTGTATTTGTGTGTAGTGTACGCCAGGAGGTGTTGGAAGGTAAGAATATGTCATACTAATAAATTATGTTATAATATTCTTAAGAAATAGGGATTATGTTGGACATGGGTCAATATTCAGACATTAAAACATGTGTAATATTAACCAAGATAAATTGGTATTAAATTCAAGTCCTGAATTTCATTCTATTAGCTGTAATACCTTAATTACAGAGTGAATTTTCTGAGTAGTTATATTTTTACTTTTTTACTTGACATTAAGAATAAATGTCTGACATTTCTGTCACCTAGTAAAACAGTAAAAATCTTGAAAAGGAAAATTTATCTTTTGGATGAATTGTGCCCCCAAAGTACAAAAAATAAGTTTTGAAAAAAAAGTTTACTTTAGTGCCTAAACTACCCTTGTATTTTTTTTTCAAAATACCAGAAACTTCACTTCGATTTTTTCTGATCTTAGAAAAACGAAGAGCGTAGAAATTAAATTAGGACTTGGGTTTAAATGCCGCCAAAAAGCATTTGATTTAATATATCTTTTACATGAGTTATCTTTTAAAGTTAATTATACTAAATATTACCTGTAATTATACCATAATTGATAGTAATTTTATGTAAGAGAATGCTTAATATCGTGCATAGTCATGCTTTGAATTTATTTACATTTATGATTTTGATTTATAGCATTGGTTAGTCGTCAAATCTGCGGATTTTAGATATTGCATGAAAATTGATTTTTTTGAATTTGTCCGTTTGTGGCATGCGACAGTTATTTATCATTTTGAATGGCAATTTCTATGTTTTTTAGTATAAGATTGCTTCAGACGCTGCTTTTCGATGTATTTTTAAGTTTGAAACTTGATGATTTTCACTTTTCTTTTAAACTCAAAATTTGAAGATTTTTTATGTAAATATGAATTTTATCAGCTGAAGATTATTTTCCTGCCTTGTAATTTCGTGGATTTTTTTTACTATAAATAGAATATCATTAACGTTTGTTACTAAACATTCATGAATGATTAGTGTTGAATCCTCCATTTTCATGATATTATACTGATAAATATTATTAGCTCGGCTGTTTCCGAGGAAAAAAGTCAAGCTATTGTGGACCACTGTGTTGTCATGGTCTGCATGTTGCTTAATTTTTAATGTAACTCATAACTCAGAAGCTATAAGCGGTAGCAACATGAAACTTCGGATAGATCTCACTGAGGCAGTGAACAGACAAGCCTTGGCACCGCTTGCGGCGCTGTTGTGTTTATAGTCTAATAGCCCTATGCTAGTCTTCAACAAACCCTAGATGCAATCCATTGTAATTATTTTAACCAAACATTACTTTAGTTTTTTGTGTTTTTTTCTGTTGTATTAATAGGGTATTGTAAGAACATGTAAGGTAAGGAATGTCACCATTTTGTAGAAACGCTTCTATAAAAGATTTCTTTTATGTTTTTATTAACAACAAACTTTTTCTTGTCTAGTTTAGTTTTGCTAACATTTTCTCCGGTCTCCTGTTTTCTTCACTGGGCAGTGCTCTCAAAGTTAGCTTTAGCAATCATTCGGTGTCCGTTATTGTCTCATGAGCTCACTTCTGCTATTAATATAACCTTCTCATGAACTGATCTCTTCTTATGAACCTTCTAATCATGAACTGACTTTATAACATAAATCCATTTCTTTTTATGAACCAACTTCTACTTATGAACCAATGTTTTCTTATGAACTGAGCATTTCTCATTATGAACCAAAATCTTTTCATGAACTGAACATTTTTCATGAACTGAGTCTTTTTCATGAACCGAGCATTTTTCATGAACTTACCTCTCATCATTTAACCTGCTTTTTTCTCAACCATCAGATAGATGTGAACTACACTTGCACTTAGGGTTTTGGGAAATTAAGATTCTTTCTGACTCAATTATGTTTTGTTCTGTATCAGTCAGCTGAAACTGCAAAACTGTACCTGTCTCTACATTATTCTATCCGATCTTAAGTTTCTGAACTATTTCTGTATTACTTTATGATGTTTATTCACATTTACATTGAATTTCAGTTTAAGACTAAAACTTTTCTAATAGACAAAGCTATGCATTTTAGAAGATTATACCCTTTTTTCTCAGAAATACAGATCTCAAGTGAACTAGTTTATTGTATTCAGAGCTTTTTATCCAGCAGCTAAAAATAAATGAAGAAGTAAAATTAAGTGAACAATTGATAAGTGCTATTAAATCATCCTTTACTGTGATACTAACACTTGGTACATTTTTAAGCACAAAATTCATTATTGGTGGTATTGGACAATTATGAAACCACTGTTGAAGTAATAAATAATATATTCTATCAAACTTTGCAAAAGGCAAACAAATCTGACGGTCATTAGGTCTGACAAGCTTGAAAATTCTGTTGGACCGAAAGGAAATTTGTCAGACCGAAAGTAGTAAACAAGTATAAATACATGTATGTACATGAGGTAAATAAGTCACAGGACGGCTGGACCAATGAGATAAGATTCTTTATCGAACAAACACACAATCTAGTGTACAAGTCCATTGGTCTGGTGCCTTTCATGAAGTCTTAGATTCTAAATCGTCATTAAAGACATTATAAACACAGAAACCTATTGTTTTTCAACAACAATAATATTAACGAGTTTCTAAGTTTTGTAAAAAAAGTTCAATTCTGAAGTCCAGTCCTTCTATAGTATTGCTGTTGTATTGCTATATATCGAATGCTCATTGTCACTGGGGACCAACGACGTATCACGACAGGCGGTTCGCATCGAAAACATGTGTATGTTATGCAACGACAAACGACATATGTTATGTACACATAACGTGGTTGAAAAGCTAAGGACGGCATTTCTCGTAGTTAGTGACATTGTATTTTGCTGGAATATCATATTCCAAGCACGAAACATGGTGAGTAGAAACGTTTAATACTATGAAACAGTTGTATGCAGTTAATTGAGTACCAATTACGTATGAATTAAGCTCTAAGGTTAGGGATGCTCGTAGACAGTCTTGTTTTGGTACATATTTCATTAAAATATTTTTCGTGAGTATCATTTTTTATGCTTACTGGGTAAGGTTTACTTATTCAATCTTTTTGTCTTCATTAGAAATGTTCTGTAGGTGTAATAAGCACATATGAACGGGGTTTTTGCATACTACGACTGTGTTTGTTTCTCACAGAGTGTGTGTATGGTGCTAAACGAAGGTCACTCTTCATGTGTTTGTTGCTCACTGAAGTCAAAATCAATTTCAGGATACAGACCACGCGGTGTGTATGTACTGCCGGTCACCATTTTCCAGCATTTTAGAAGCGCAATGACACTGTGCAAACTCCAGCATATAGAGCGTTACGTTCATGAGGGAAGCAGATGATAGAGTTACAACAAAATGAAGGACCATTACGTTATCTACAACATCGACGACATGACAACGATCACGGAAACTGGAAACATTAATACCTACAAATAATGTAACAAGTGACAAACCAGTATGGAAATTTCTTAAAGTGAACACAACGACTAAGTCTGTCCATTGCCAATTGTTCCTGAAACAAGCGGAATCCGGGATGTACAGAAGTTTCTCAACCAGATGGTGCTGAACTGACGAAACAATTGGACACAACTATACTATGCTCAGACACTGAGGACTTTGAAAAAGTAGATCTTACGTTACCGATGAAACAATAAAAGAGATCGTAGTACAATTACAAAATCTTCTTCAATCCATCACATCTACTCTAATTATACCCCCATCACACTAGGGCAACGATTGCACTACACCCACCGCGTCCTGACAGGACGTTAGCAAATGAATGCATTTTGTTATTGTACCCCCTGACAAGCCATTTGGATGCTGAAATTGCCGTTTTCTAAATAAATAAGAAATAGAAGAAAAAGAAACATGAAGCAACTTAGATTATGTTGCGTTAGTGCATGACTATAAGCAGAAAGAAGACTTCTGTTTGGCCATCATGACCAGTTGATATAAATGGACACATATGGTACAGTATACATACGGAGCTAGTGAATGCAATGAGGACGTTATTGGGACCTAGGGAGAGCGCAGTTCAGTCTGCATGGACGTAGTGAGCACATAATTTGGGCGTAGTATTAACGCAATAGACCTGGTGACAACGGGAAGCTGCGCGTGTAATGGACTTACTGGCAACGTGATAGACGCAGTGAGAACCTGGCAAAGACGTTGTAAGGGCGTAGTGCGAGCCTGAGTGCATCATTTCTTTTCGAGTTTGACCCCGTCCCTGCCACGGCCATCAACATTTTCAGGACGTGATAGGAACTTTGCGAGCGTGGTGCGGACGTGCTCTGGTGTGATGGGGGCATTATAGCTGACCGTAGACGTCTTCAAGACTGGGTCACCTTTTTTCAATTGGTGGATATTGGCGAATTCGGTGCAAATCACGCTTGGATTGACGAGCACGGTGCAACGTTGCTATAGATACTAATGAATGGGGCAATGGTGTTAACGAATCGAAGAAATGCAATCAAACTTTTTAGATAACAGCAGATTTCTAACTTGTTCAAACTCGTAAATTATATAGGTATGTGCCTAAATCTATTATAATGCAGTTATTAAATGATAAGACCATCTAACAATTTTAACTGTTCTCTTTAGACCATCACATATAATAAAATAGATATCTGTCAACTGCAAAATATTAATTGATACACATTTGACGTCAGATTGAAACACTCTGTTAGTAACATATACATCAAAAAGAGACTTCAGTTGACACCATACACACTTGTCTAGTGCGAACGGCCTTGTTATATTAACGTGTATACATTCTATTGAATCTGATAAGCGGTGGGGAGATGCTAAGTTATGTTCACAGACATGATGCCTGTATCACGAGTGCTTAATATTTTACAAATGGGTTTCATGTCACAACAATTTTGAGGAAAACTGTTTTTTACACAGAATAACGGACTAATCTGGCATAATTTGATGAATGACAACGCAATCATTGTGAAGAAAACGCATTTTACAACGGCAAATACAAACTTAATAAATACAACTAACAAGACAATCCAAAAAACTAACATTTCGTCCCCCTGCAGGTCAAACATTTCAAAATGGCATGTGGAGGTCAGAAAACCAGAGACTGTTTACATAAAATTTCGTTGCATAACATACACATGTTTTCGATGCGAACCGTCTCTCGTGATACGTCGTTGGCCCCCAGTGATTGTAGTTAATTTCTATTTTGATTGATTTTTAGCTAATTATGGTAGCTTGCTAGCTTTTGCTTCATTAGTTACAAATTAGGCCCAAAAAAAATTTTTGTTTCAGGCAAATGTCTGGTTACAGCTTGGTATGGGGTCTTCATTAAGTTTTATAATAAAAGGCCAAACCTTGATTGAAGGAGGCTTTCCATGCTCATTTCTAACATGGTGTATTTGGGACTTCTAGGCGGCCAATTCTCATTTCTAGGCCGTCAATTTGGCCTCTGGTTCCCTCTTATTGAAAACACTGTTGGTAGAGTGGATATTAGATTATCTTGTAGTAAAAATCCTTTTACTGATATGTCTCTGGTCAGATGTCAGTTAAGAAGAACCAAAACTTTTTTTAAGTCTGCAGTTAGGTGGGGACAGATTTTCCTGAACACACATATTTTTTTGGCCTTAGGCAGCTGTTGATATGCAAGATTTATTTTCTTAATGCTTAAGCTTTGTATTCATACTGCATTCACATTGAACTAGTCTAGTAAATCATTTTAGCTTACATGATTAGACACAGGGTTGTTGATCAGCAATAGCCCGCCTCTTAGTTGCTAGCATCAGGTACAACATATTCAGTTAAGCCATGCAAGATCTTGAACCAGTGACCACTAGATCAGCGATAGTAAAATTACTGGTAGTAAATTTTCAGGTTTTATGTTTGTTTTTAAATTTTTTTTCATTCACACACAGCAGGGCACTTAATCCAAGTGTTTTTTCTGGGTTTCGAACTATTTCTAACCTTCTTCTCCGCAAGTCACTACCTTCTACATTTGGATTTTGGTCCTGGAGTTTTTTTATGCCCCCGTATCGATAGATCGGGGACATATTGTTTTTGGTCTCTGTGTTTGTCTATTTGTCTGTATGTCTTGTTTGTACCAAACTTTAACCTTGCCTATAAAATCAAAACGATTGCACCTACATTCATCAAACTCATATGTAGGTTCCTCATGACAACCTCTACAGGACCTGGTCATTTTCAGGTCAGTAGGTCAAAGGTCAAGGTCACAGGGTCATGGTGTTTAAAATTTTTTGTACATTTCTTTTAGGATACTACTCCTACATTTTTCATGGGATTTTGAAGAAAAGTTCACCGACTTATTGTCACCAAGAACCCCCGCACATACATTCTGGGTTTTGTGATTCGATCATTTTTTACGGAATTATGGCCCTTTGTTTATTTTGTGCATTTTCATGTTAAAGGGCACCCAGAGGGGGCATTGTGTTTTTGAAACACATCTTGTTTCCTTATTGTCAATGATTAAATTATTTAATGTAATAATTTCGTCCTTTTATTTCAATTTCTTTGCTTTAAATTTGTTAAGGACTCTCATTGGCTGGAACTCGTTAAAATTAATCAAACAGTCAAGAAACCTTGAACTGATTCTCTAATTCATGAATACATTAACTAATACAAAATTAACAGAAACAATTAATTATACATTATGGAATAAAATGTTCGACTTGGATGGCTAGAATTTCGAAAAAAAATTGGAACTGATTTCGACAGTCTCGGCAAGTTCGAGCCAATGAGAGTTGACCGTTTATCAATACATTTTCAGTGTTATTATGAGAAATGAAATGTTCTGTAGAATTCTAATGTGATTTGTGACGGTTATAAAACCACTTGTGAAAGCAAAATTTAAGTCATACAGTTAAAATTCTTTGTTTAATCAGGAGGCAGATAAATTTTTCCATTATCTATTAAGGCAGTCATTTTATTGTAATTTTGGAAACTGAGCGATCATTAAAGTTTTCATAGCTGTTACTTTCTCGGCACGCATGTATTTTGATGCACACCAGGGATACAAGTGTTACATTTTTCTACATCCACCATGCAATTGTTAAACTAGTTCCCATTCCATACTGCCATGTAGATAAGTCTATGTAAGTTCCGTTATCACAAGTACTTTCAGTTCTTTGATTAATATTTCAGTCCCTTTATTTTGAATATTTTGTAATTCCAGATATTTGAAGACACGACAGATAAATGTGAATATGAATCTTCAGAGCCCTCAACGCCTGTGAAACAGGTTAGGAATGGTTCCCACTCCAAGGCAAACAGCAACAGTACAGGGAACCATTCCGTCATTTCTCAAGGATCTCAGTCTTACAATCTCAGAAATAGAAAAGGGGACAAAAAAGTGACAAAAAATGGTCATAAATGATCGTAAATAATGTTTAGCTAAATTTGAATCTGGTAATAGTGTTTTTTTCCATCTTTTTCATAAAAATGTTTGTCTTGGTTGTCATAGCAACTGTAGTGCTTGTTTCTGGAAATTTGTTTGTTATATTTCTATATGTGTACACTGCAGCATATGGTCATCGATGTTTCAGTGTTAAAGACAAATTTTTAATCATTAGATAATTAGATATATCATACCTATTGGAGTATTAGTATTACAGGTTTACTTTCATATTGTTTTAGATGACAAGGCACAAGTTTTGTGGACCTCACATAGTTGTAATCTCCAACTGCATAATGTTCCATGTGATATTTTTTTCTCTAGAGATTTAATGTCAAGCTAAAAGTCAAGGTGATAAGGTCATATGGCGACTTCAAGCCTTAATAGTACTTCATCAAATATAAAAATTTGGTACTTGGTGTAAGTGACTCAAACTCACAAGCAGTAAGGGGCTAAGGATGGTTATTACCTGTTAAGGGTCCAGAAGCACTGGACCCATAGGCCCCTTTTAACATATTTAATTCAATTAAAGGAGTTTGTATTTGTGGAATCAAGATTACAGGGTCTGAATTACTAGTATAGGGTCCAGATGAAGCAAATCAGAATTATAGGGGTCTGATTTAAAGGGGTCCAGATAAGAGGAATTAATGTACGAGGGGTCTGAATTTTAGGGGTTCAGATTAGTGGAATCAAGATTAGAGGGGTCTGAATTACTAGTATAGGGGTCCAGATTAGTCAAATCAGAATTATAGGGGTCTGATTTATAGGGGTCCAGATTAGTGGAATCAAGATCTTTAGGGGTCCGAATTATAGGGGTCCAGATAAATGAAATAATTATTATAGGGGTATGAATTTTATGGGTTCTGATAAGTGGAATCAAGATATGTGAAAGGGTTAGTGAAAACAGGATTATAGGGGTTTAAGTTAATTTGTAAGGGAATCAGGATTAGAAGGGGCCATGGCATATACAAATTTGATAGTAATTGTTCTTGTTGAGTAATGCTCATTATGACCTGTTACCATAAGTCTTGTAAAACTAAATTTGACTGAAAGTAATACTGGTTGCATTATAAGTATGGTATGGAACTGTTTTTACCATTCCATATCTATATACATTGTACTGCTTTTTGTATTGTTTAAATATCTTGTTATTAAGGTGTGCAACATTTCTTTCTTCAGTAAATTTTATATCCCTGGGGTTAAATGTTGCCACAACAGTCAGGGTCGTACACCTTGTTAGAACCACTGACCTTGTGTAAACAAGCCAGACACAGCCCTCACATGTGAAATTTGCTCCGCTGTGGTATTTACTATTAAAACTTAAAGCGGTGAATGTAGGCCTGTGGGTCGTTCGGTAAGTGGCAATCCGATCCAATCCATGATTCAACACTTTCGATCCACAAATCGAATCACGAATCTTTAGTTATCAAATAACCCATCTAAAAGACTAAAACTTTAATTTTCATTTTGAAATAACGAAGTAAATCAATGTCAATTTTTCTATGGCTTAACTGTATACATACTCCCAATTAATGGATTTACCAGAATCATTTTCTGGTTTAAGCCTGTGACCCATTATGTAAAGATCAGATTAGACCTCTTGGCAAACTAAGTAGTCCATGATGAGACAATATCTATAAGAGAAAATGGATTTTTAAGAACAAATACTTTTTATGTTAAAAAACAAGATGGCTAACCACGAATCTCAGTAATGACGATTATTCGTACTCAATTTTTCCATTTGATTCGTGATTACCCGAGTACAACCGTAGGTGAATGAGTAGTGATTGCTAGTTAGGGGCCAAAGCTACTCAACCATGAAGGCCTCTATAGAAACTTTTTCTCAGCATTATTTATATGATACAGTGCTTACCGGTATTTATAATGCCAGAAAAAGCTGCAATTGTTTTATTTATTATTAGATCACTTTGTACAATCTGTTAATTTTCAGTATTTTTTTTCATTACTGATTTACACTCTCATATAAAATAATTCATCTCATGTGGTTATATTTCTATTTTTATCACTCTAATGATTTTGATGATTTTTGAACATATTAGACAGTCTTTGAATTTAGCCCAAGATCCAGGACCAAGGGTATAGGTCCAGTAAATTTGAGGACAGTGGTCCAACAGTCCAGTAAAATTTCAGTTACGATTTTATCATATTTCTGAAAAAAAATAAATGGGCATGGATGGGCATTTAAAAGGAAAACTTTTAATAACAGACTGTATCGAGGGTTCAGTGCAACAGTGTTGTAACTCATATTGAAATAAGAACAAGTTACGACAGTGTTGCGCTGAGCCCTCGGTATGTAGGATGGTAAAACCAGTTTTTGTGGTATTAACAAAACATCGACATATTTTTAAAAAATGACAAATCACTGTGTGATAACCTAGTTGTGGCTTATTGTCCGATGATCTGTTTGCAAATTTTCTTGAATAACAATCATGTGCAAATAGAAATGATGCAAAACATGAAATACCATGAAAACTCATTACACCACAAAAAACAGGTTACTGAAAACATGTATGGTGTTAAGTTGCATGATACAATTCTATTACATCGGACAAAAATTCCATAAGTCTGTGTAAAGTATAATACTATTTTAATTGGTACTTAGTCATGTTGTTTCAGCTCCTTTAAGATCATCCTCAGGCAAGTCATAGTTCATTTGTTATACTTATTCGTTTAAAGGGGCATGCCCAGGAACTGCTGTGACTTGGGTTTTATACACCAAAAATGCGTTTATCACTTGTAAAAACAATTATTACCGAAAAGTCAAAGAAGAATGTGCCTTCAAAAATGGCCCTATAACGCACGCGTGGGTATTTATATGCCGGTTTAAATAAAAGGCTTACAAGCCTTTTATTGACGACAACGATATTTCCGATTCGTCTGAGAATTTAACTTAGCGTGTGCACTGCCTTTCAAGCAGCAAAACAATGATATTTACCTATAATTGATCGACAGATAAGCTTTATGTCGCAAACAATGAACATGACATGAGCAATACTTACCATTTCACAGTTTGTTGACATTTTTTCCGCTTTTGACAGATCCCGAAAGGGTCGAGTTATGAAAATGACGAATATTTTCTAAGGCGTAATCGGCAGGTTTGGTAAATCTTGAAATGTGTATTTTGAGTCAAATAGCGGGACATTTCGTAAATATTTTACAGGACTTTCATTAATTGATTTTGGCATTCAAATGATACCAATTTGATTTATATTCGAGACGCTTCAGTTCCAGGGCATGCCCCTTTAATGTTCATTTTATCGCAGTATTTTTTCTTTTCATTGTGTTCAATAATGTTGTGATTCCATTTCTTGTTGATATCCATTCTGGTCATCTATATTCTATACATATTAACCCTCTCTTAGTAAATACTGACTCACCAACTTCCTGTAGATCGGTATATAGAGAAAATGAAAAATTGTGACTTTGGACCATCTGTAAGATCAAAGTACTGAAAGTGATCATGGTTACTGAGCTTACAGACTTGCACTTCAACATGGAATGTGAACTAGTTTAACAATTGCATCGCAGATTTAGAAAAACGTTGTACTTAAAGTCTTTTATTCATACATACTGAGCAAGCGACAGCTATGGAAAGCTAAAATGTTCGGTTTCCAAAAATTATTATTTTGAAGTTATGTGACCTACTTTTTAAAAAAATAACTGACCCCAATTTTTGTGAATTTGATGATCTTTATTCTAGCTGTTTTGTTGTCAGTCTACAAACATATTGTTTACAAAAATTACCTACCTACACATGTACCTACCTACCTATCCACTATTTAAAGGCTTAAACATTTTTTAGAATGTCCTTAACATTTCTATCATCCTTACAGATGCAAAAGTTGACAAATGTTTTGGTGAAATGTACCATCCAGGGGCGTTGATTGAATTATATCAGGTAAAATGTACCTCCCAGGGGCATAAATTGGATTATATTAAGTAAAATGTACAATCCAGGGGCATTCATTGGATTATTTTAGGTAAAATGTACCATCCAGGGGCATTCATTGGATTATATTAAGTAAAATGTACCATCCAGGGGCATTCATTGGGTTATGTTAGGTAATATAAAAAGTTCTCGACCCACCTACTGTTATTTAGTATTTTTAATGAGCATGTAACTAGAAACAAACGAATTCTTTTTTGGCCTTATAGGTGTAATTTAAATTTGTTTAAAATTTGTGTTGTGTAATTATACACAGTATTCAGTATTGATTGCTTGTGAAATTATGAACTAATTGTTACGACACTTAGGTCAGAATTGTTTTGTTATTTGTTTCTTGGTAGATTTTCCTGCTAGACCAGGGCTAGGCAGCATAAATAAAGGTTTACACACACCAAGTTTATGTTATTAATAATTCGCCTCTCCAGATGTGCAAAACATTCTTGCTGTAAAAGAGTTGATTTTTATTTTCAAAATGGAAAAATATAAACTGATCTTTGAAACTAAAAATTAAAAAAATTCTGGCCTGATGTTGTTATTTTATATGTACTGTTGTTTTTAATGTTTATATGTACATGTTGTGATTAATCCCGTCTTGTTTTATTTTTTTCTTTAACTATCTGTAAAATGTGACTAGGGCATTTAAACAAAAAATGGTGTTTTTTAAACCGTTGTCATAGTTAATATAAAGTTGATTGTTCTGTTTCTATGGTTACTGAAGAGTACTTTTACTGTTTCTATGGTTACTGAAGAGTACTTTTACTGTTTCCATGGTTACTGAAGAGTACTTTTACTGTTTCTATGGTTACTGAAGAGTACTTTTACTGTTTCCATGGTTACTGAAGAGTACTTTTACTGTTTCTATGGTTACTGAAGAGTACTCGTACTGTTTCCATGGTTACTGAAGATTACTTTTACTGTTTCTATGGTTACTGATTAGTACTCGTACTGTTTCCATGGTTACTGAAGTACTGTTTTCATGGTTACTGAAGTGTACTTTTACTGTTTCTATGGTTACTGATTAGTACTTATACTGTTCCCATGGTTACTGAAAAATACTTGTAGTGTTTCCATGGTTACTGAAGTTTTTGTACTGTTACCATTGTTAACAGTTTTTAGTGTTTCCATGGTAAATGAAGATTATGTAAATACTGTTTCCATGGTTACTTACTAGTCTTAGTACCATTTCCATAGATACAATAAGAGTATTTCTGTAAAATGAGTGCTCTATTATTAAGCAATCTTTGTATTAAAATGGTTGCTAAGTGTTGTCTCAATTGACTTTAGTCATAGAAATGATATCTTGTTAATATTTTACCCCCACAAACTAAGTTTGAGAGCGGGTATATTGGAGTCACTCTGTCGGTAGGTCCGTCCACATAAAATATCACAAGTTTGTTGAGCGAACCACATTCTTTAAGCGATTGCTATGAAACTTAAAACATACTTTTCACCATGAAGTGTGGATGTGCATGACATGATCCACTAATTGCAGAGTTATGTGCCCTTGAACTTAGCTGTGTAGTGTGTACTATGGCATTCTTAGTGTCAAAGCGGCAGCAGGGGTATTAGTCACATCTGTGACAAAGCTCTAGTTCTACAATTAGTGTACAACGGCTGCACTTTTTTCAGCTGTGATAAATTGTTAGTTTCTCGCCAAAATCAGATGGTTTCAACTAAAAAATGAGTTAATCTTTAAATGTGTACAAATATTTTGCAGTATGATTTTCAAGTATTTATATTTTAAGAATTTTGCCAAAATAATTATTTCTTATTTGTCACCTTGGACTTATTAAAGTCATTTTGCATGCATTTTTCGTGTTGTTATAATTGTATTCATTTGTTGATTGTTTGTTTGAAAGCACACCTTGGATTTAAATCGATGGTCTTGTGGTTATGTGCTGGACAACTTAATGAAAGGTTGGGGGTTCGAATCTAGGCGCCGCCGCCTTTCGATATTTCAGGAATGCTTTTTTCAGTGACCTTATCCCAATTGCAGAACCAAGTACTGTGTTAAGAAAATCACAGGAACTTGGCGAGGTATGTATCAGTGCTTTACACCTGGCATTAAAAAGAACCAGGAAAAAATTGTTCAAAGTAAGTGAAAGGATATGAGTCTGTGAAATTAGGATTTGGAACTACTTGTCCGAACCACCAAAAGTGAATCGTTTTCCTTTATACTCTACACAAAATTACCGCAAAAGTTACTTTTCCGTATCAATAATTATTTGTTCCGGACAACCAAACAGTCAAATACTAATTTCGAAGACTTAATTACAAATACCAGGTTGTCCTGTATCCCTCTGGGGTGGCCCTGAAGTGACAACAACTGTCGTTGTTAAACAGATAAATAAATAAGATATGTCAATATTGTCTCCATGCAATCTGACTAAAGTATTCGATCTTCCTTACGGCAAGATCTGATGACGGCCTATACCAGTTTCTAATTTCAAAAGTCGGAATTTCCATGATCACTATTAATATCTATTTATAATTCAGCCAATCGTATAACTCGTTTCATCGGTACTTTGGCCGAATGAACTTTCTACCTGACGATGTTATTTAAACGTTAGTAAACATTAAATTACGTGTAACATATTTGTCTGCAACCAATTTTTGATTTTTTTAGTAATCCTGATCGATTCGGTCATAGTAATATAGAAAATTTAATAAACACGCATGTCACATGGGCGCTATCATTACATTTAGTTGCGTAAGAATAGGTGTTCGTGATATCTACAAGTCAAATATTGTGTTTTACTGCGGTTAAAAATAGAATCAGATCACTTTCAGAATTATGAAAGTAAGGCGCTGATTGGCTAGTGGAAAAGGTCACCTGAGGTGACCTTCTATAGGTCGTCTTCAGATCCTCATAGCGTAGCAGGTTTGAGGATATGATTTTAATCAGATTGGTCTCCATGTTTCCCACAGCTATCTTTCACATCAACAAAAAACCAGTGTAATTTCAACACTATAGGCTTTTAGACATCATAAACTGAATCTTTTTCATTTATTCAAATAGCACATAATACAAAATGAGGTATCACAATTTGATATCTAACATCAACTGATATCAAACAAAATCATGTGTTTCACAATATTAAGTGAATCATAAAAATTATTTGGCATAAAAAATGTGAATAAATATAAATATATTGAGCTAGATCATAATTGTGTAAATAAACAATATCATTTGATATCAAACCATACTGGTTGTTTACAAATATTGTAACTAGAAGTGTTTTCAAAAAGTATCATTTGAAAGCGGACGATACCATATGAATTAATTTCAAATAGTGAATGCACATTAAAACATGGAGATATGTTATATATATGTATACATGTATTTGTGTCCCAAGTATGAATAAAAAAAGAAAAAAAGATTTTTTAAAATCTACTAAAGCCTGTAGGTTTGCTGTTTGGATATGGACCCCATATAGACTGTTATTAGTTACTATATGGTAACAAATGTGCCAGATCACAAAATAAACCGTCAAGGGGCATAACTCAGAAGTACCTAGGTCGATTGGGCTGGTTATTAAACTTGGCTGAGATCTCGTGGCCATAAACATTTCTATCAAGTTTGTTGAGGATCCGGATAAAACCATTTGAATTAGAGAGCAGACACCATTGTCGCCACCGCCCGGGGTGTCCCATAATATAAGCTGTTTTTCTAACGGGCGTATAAAAAGCAAAACACACTTTCTAGAATATTTTGGCTATAGTGGATGAAGAAATGTTGGCACTCCAGGTCCTACTACCAGAAAATGAAAATAGTTTTGATTATGCAGTTTGATAAATAACCATCTGAAATATTAACATATCATATGAGACCAAGATTAAAAACAGCCTTTCGAAGCTGAACTATAGTTGCATATTGCAGTCCAAGTAAGTTCAACTTCCATAAAATACTTTTATTTTTAATTTGTTTCAACAATTTCTGGATTCCTAAGAGGAAGAATTAATGCACTAATTTAGTCGGTCATGATTTTCTCGTTAATGTATGGTGGGGTGCTTATTAGGGGAAGAGCAATCAATGGGATAAAGCGGTAATTAATTGATTTGAAATAAATACTCTACTATAGATATTTATTCACCCATTCACCGACAACTTCAGCCATGTCCAAACTTGCATCAATAACATACGCATGGCTATATCCTTTCTCGCAAACCCTCACGTCACACTTCGGAAAAAGTTTTTTAAAATCTTTGCTATACTGGAGAGGACACCAAGCATCTGTAGATCCATAATAAAAACTAAGACGATCTAAATGTTTACTGACCAGCGCTTGATCAAGGTCTGTCACTGTCTGCATTTCAATGTGAGCCATATACAAGGCATTGCTAACACAAAATGGATTAACAAGGCCTAAAGTAGCAGACAAAACACATTCAGGCACGTTTTCATCGTTAAAATGTCTAGAAATCATCCATTTTCTAGTCCTTTCTGGAAGAAAACCTAATCCGTAAACTACCATGGGAGCTAACCAGCGTAAGTATTTCAACAGAGGTGTATTAAGTTTTCCATTCGGTGAGGAAGCCATTCTTTCAATGGTTGGAAACAGCATAAAGCATCTCCCTATCGGATGTTCCAATTGGTCCAGAATTTTCAAAATGATGTAACATCCTATGGAATGTCCAATCAGAAACAGTCTTACATTAGAAGGGATATTTTCTTTGATAAAGGCAACTTTGTGTCTAATCTGTCCTTGTAAAGAGCAAATTTCGTAACTCAGTTTGTCTGAAATATAGATCATAATTTCCTTGATACAGAAGGAGCTTCAAATTGGTAACAAGCAGCAACCACTTATGAAGTTAAAAACACAAACCTATTTTTAAATATCAGGATTGAAAACTAAGTTCAAGTCCAATTATTTTCTATTACATTACAATACATATTAAATGTATGCGCGAACTCTCCAAAGCAACACCCTTTGGATTTTGTTTGTTTGTTAATATCTAGTTTTATGCCCCTTTTCAACAGTCAGAGTCATATGATGCGGACAGTGCACCTAACCATCATTCCTGGGAAGAACCAGTACTAGACTCCCATCCTCTGTAAGCAACTGCCTACTTTCTCACATAAACAGACATGGTTGGTAGCAGGGCTCAAACCCATGACCCTCTATCAGTGAGAGGTAACAGAGATTTGAAGTCGGCGACCATAACCACTCGACTACTGAGGCGGGTCAACACCCTTTGGAAGTAGGAAACTTATGTTGTTGTTGAGAGGCTGATGCTCTTGAGAGGTTAAATTAATAGTTAAATAGTGCAATGGGGAAAAGTCTTGCTGTTGTGAAAGGGAGGTTGTTGCTCAAGAGAGGGCTGCTCTGGAGAGTTTGTACTTGGTTGTCAAACAGAAAGACTATAAAAGTCTGCTTCCCAGCAAACATGTCCATATGGGTCCCATATGGGCTAGTTCTGGGCAAGCCCATATGGGTATGCCCATATTGGACCCATATGGGACCTATGTGGGCAATCCCATATCCTATATGGACTGTTTCTGGACAGGCCCATACGGTTATACCCATATTGAACCCATTTGGGACCTATATTGGCATAACCGTATGTTTCTTACAAATTGTTTCTAGGCACCCCCGTTTGATATGCCCATAAAGTACCCATATGGGACCCATGTGGATTTGCCCATATATAAAGTTCCCATATGAATTTATTGCTGCACTGTTCGGATTAAATTTATTTACAGCGTATTTTTTACAAATTAAAGTATGCGACGATCTAAAAATACTAATTCAATACATACAGAAAGTTGTAAACGTATGATTTACAACCCATATGGGACCCATACGGGCACCATTTGGGCTGCCCAGTAACGACAACTGCCTGTAACAGGTGCGCGGAATGCATTCTGCCTTTTATACAGGATTTATTTTTTATGTATTTATAATAAGATAGAATTTGTACCATTTATACATAGTTATTATCAAGAAAGTGTATTGAAATATCTAATGACTGCATAAGTAAAAATTTAAAAACAGGACGGGCATGCGCAGATGTTATTTCCGATCCAGGCAAACGTACGTTGTGCCAACAAATTGCAATTTGAAATGGGAAATTGCAAAATTGTGATTTTATGCACCTGGATAGTAAAGTTCTTTTGGATTAAGTTCGACAATCGTATTATCGATCTGCATTCTAAATGCATGGACATATATCGTGTGTATAGAAGCATTATATATGCATTGTTTTGCCTTTGCCATGTATTTTCGCGATGTTGACTTTATTTGTAGTGATAGAAAATAAAATGCGACTTAATACATTTATTTGTCTGTCTTTTATATTTGCCAAGGCCATATGTATATATATATACATGAATGTATACTTATTATATGGCTTAATTAAATTAGCTTGCTCTAAATTATGCAACTGCAACACTGAAGAAACCTTTGGATCAGAGAATTGGACTTTGTAAAAAATTTGATGCTCTCCATGCATCCAGTGTGTTTTTGCTGGAGCTGTATACATATACTAGTATATTGTATGAAGATCTGAACCCTGCTACAAAAGCGACCTGGATTGCCCAAGAACGGCCCTCATTATGAATATGGGCTGCCCATATAGGACCCATATGGGTCCCATTTCAGGATAATCTGGGCTGCCCATATGGGACCCACATGGAACCCTATTGCAGTCCCCATATGGGTCCCTTATGGGCAGCCCACATGGGTCCCATATGGAAACCCACATGGGACCCATATACTTTGTTTGCTGGGTTACTGTTACCTGAAAATTGATCAGGCATTTATATTGTTGTTTTTAACCACGAAAGTATGAAAAAATTGGTATGAACTTAAAATACCTCATATTCCTACAATAGGTGTTAAAAGGCTTTTGGCCAACACACCCAGTTGTTTGGCTTATTATATAACCATTAACAATTCAACATGATTTTTTTTCTCAGCCTTGTTTGAAGTTATATTCATTTAATAATGAAAACAAGTGAAAATTTATAGACAGAGTATGTCATAACTTACTGTAAAGTGGCTGGTTACCAGCAGGAGGCATCACATGACCAGCATGTGACACTCCCCATACAGGAATTTTGCTTTCATGTTTGGCATATAAATGACTCATGAAATAGTCATAAAATTCCACCACACCTGGATTTCCTAAAACAGAATTAAATACACCAAAATTAACAGAGATTATATAAATAGATAGTGCATTCTTACGGAAAAGGCCATATATTTTTTTTTTCAACCACTTCAGTAAATTTATAATACACAACTTGAGGGCTCACCGCAACACTGTCTTAAGTTGTTCTTATTTCAATATGAGTTACGACACTGTTGCGTTGAACCCTCGAACTGGATTTATACTCAGACTCAGAGGAGTCTTTTTAGTTTTTATAATGTCCATGAAATTAATCAAATCAGTTAGATTAATCTTGTTTAATCCAAATGGTAAATATTTTTGCTATATTAAGATTAAATTAATACATTAATTATCAATAAAAAAGCGACAATGACCGAGAAAGGTCCAGTGGCATTGACTTAATATTCTAGCGTAAGGTATTCTTACCAGGTATAATTAGAAACATGGATTTCACATCTGAAGTTATCTTCCCATATTTCAAAACTGATGTTGGCATACCAAGTGTATCAACAAAACCCATACTGCGCTCTTTCTCGGTGGACATTTTCCTGACAGAGTAATCCAAGTTTAGTCCCTAAAAAAAATAGTAGAACCAGGGATATTCCCGATAATAGACTTACAGAAAAATACTTTAATCAAACTCCTATCCAAATTATGATCGTTTGGTTAAAGGATACTTTCAGTAGCAAAGACCTCAGTGTTGCAGATGATTTCTTTTTTTAATGAGGTGCGCGAACTATGAGTTACGAAACTTCTGAGAACGAAAAAATAACATCGCACCTCGGAGAGTGTGGTTAATTTGACGTTTACAATAAATGAGTTTCTTATAACTCATAAATTAACGCTCAATCGAGCCAAATAAATGTTTTAAGCATACTTGTGTCTCAACTCCGCAGCATCTCTCAATAATAAATAATTTAGGGCGAACAAATCGTGGGAGCGAAGTCCTTAATGTCGCTTGCATCATATGAATATTTACAAAAATCTTTTATTACACTTTCATATGAAAGTATTCTTTTAAAAATCATAAAATTCAATGATTCGTGAATAACAGACAACGCTCTGGATCTGTTGTTATTCCGGATTTATATAATTATTATTTTGTTATTACGTAAGCGACATTGTGTTTCTGAGTGGTCTGCTAAATGAGTTGAAGGTTGCACATTTGAGTCTACTGTAAGATCTCATTGATTTCATGAATGGTAAGAATTTTAGCGTCATTTTTCATTTATTTCTTATTGTTTATCCATGTCAGTATTTGCACATCATCGTGAATTACTGGTTTTATAACACATGTGAGTGGGTGGGGAAAGCATGACTGTTATGGTTATGAAACCAGACAAAATAAATATTATATAACTTCAAAGTTTCTGAAGATAAAGAAGTTTGACTGGAATTTTCGGCTTGTCAGGTATTATATTTCCTTAGTTGATTATCTGTTCATCATTACTAATATCACCAAATGGTAGCAGTCTTCAAACTATTTTTTTTAAAGCACTAGCCCGAACATGTATGTGGACTATTGAATTTGAAAATAGAAAATTTACCACTAGCCCGAATACACAATTTCAAGAAAGTTCACTAGCCCGAATAGAAATTTATTAGCCCCGGGCTGTGGGCTAGAGGGTTAGTGTGGAGACTGTGGTAGGCATTATTTTCACTAGATGTTTACAACCACAGGAGATTGAAATTTTATCCATATGTCACTTGCTACAACAAATCACTCATATATGCATATATAATACACCTTGTGTTTATATATAGCTTAATAGTCCGCGGCTATATCTTAACTTTATTCTGAGTCATAGTTTCAGTCTCCTGTGTTTACAACATGTAGTTACTGTCATCATTTTGTTTCAGTGATGTAAATTTATAAATACGATATACCACATTCGCTTCGTTAAGAAAAAGCGGAACTTTGTTTCTCAATAACAGTACTATTAATAGTAATTATTCACATTACAAAATTGTTTAATTTAATTAAAAGATTAATATAAAGAAAGGTTCTCTCAATCTCTGGGAGGGAATTCGTTTCTGACAAAGGGCAAAGATGTAATGTTCATCAAGGAGGGGTGTTTCGATCCGTATATCATGAAATGAAGGCCCTGACATCATGTCTGTGTTGATCGATGTTTGTGCAAGTGGCCTAAGGTTGATGTCAGTTCTGA
Organism: Lutraria lutraria; assembly: GCA_964023205.1. Taxonomy (NCBI): domain Eukaryota; kingdom Metazoa; phylum Mollusca; class Bivalvia; order Venerida; family Mactridae; genus Lutraria; species Lutraria lutraria. The sequence goes on from OZ026850.1 coordinate 2,186,101, forward strand.
AAATTTAGTTATTTTATATTTATGTAAGATTTTTTTTCAGCTATTGTAATCAACATGATGACTAGTGGTTCCAAACTTTCCCTCTATAGAACATTGAGAAACCAAGGTCTTCGCCTTTATGCATCCAGGTCGAACATATTGACATGTTCATCTTGTGGTTGCAACATCAAGGTACGGTTTTCTTAGAATTATTGAAATTGAACATTTCTTATAAGATAACTGATTCCTTATGCCCTCCCCCTCGTGTCAGTAATCGGTGGCATATTGTGTTAGTTAGTGCCAAACTGTAACATTGCCTATAAAATCAAAGTGCTTCCACCTAACTTTTTATGTTGGTTATGTTATGAACGAAGAAAGTTAAACTGGTGTCTGCATTTTGTGAGCTTGGCTGTTTTCAAAGAAAAAGTTGAGCTATAATTGTTGTAGTCACTGCATGGTCTGCATATGTGCAAAAACTTTGATGTAGCTTATAACTCAAATACTTACAAGGTGGGTAGATCTCACTGAGGCAGTGAACTCATAGCAAGCATTGGCACTGCTTGTGGTGCTTTTGCTTTACATTATATCTCCATCAGGATGAAATGAATGGATATTAATGATATATCAATCTCACTGTTTGCAGTCTTCACGAAAAACTTTTTTAAGCACTGGACATTCGGTCCAGTGAAAATGCAAACTTTTAGTGGACCGAATGAACTTTTAGTGGACCGAATTGAGAATACACAAAATTCTATATAATTTGGCTGTATGTCATAATTTTGTTCTGAAAAATGGTAAAATTATCACTGAAAAATTTACTGGACCTTCGGACCACTGACCTTTTCAAATTTACCGGACCTATGGCCATTTTGGTGGCCTCGGTCCAAGGTCTGGTGCTAAATTCGAAGACTGCTGTTTGTTTTATTTTCAGAGAAATATGAGCACATTAAATCAACAGGAGGAGACTGTTAGTGCTTTTGATCGTTATAAAGAAAGACTGGGCTTTAAAGGAGCATTAGCATATTTTCCCTCTGTGAGTATTTCTACACATCAAATAGATTTTTTTTTCAAATACTGAGAACGACTTTTAGCCGCCCTATTTTTAGTCTTTTTGGTAATAGGTATGGGGTCCCTTTGATGGGGAAAATTCGCCTTGTGAAACATTTTATTTGGGAATTTTTATAGATTAAGGTACTTTCTGTAGGTAGCATTTTGAATGATATTTATAATTATGGGGAAATATATACATGTTACGATGTGGAACAATGAGAACAGTCTACACAAAAAACTTTTTTAAGCACTGGACATTTGGTTCAGTGAAAATGCAAGCTTCACTGGAATGAATGAACTTATAGTTCCAGACCAAAAAGAGTACATGTATTTAAAATTTCATATAATTTGGCAAGAAACCTTATTTTTTGAAAATGATTGAAATTTTTCTCTTTTATGAAACGTGGTGACATTATCACTGAAATATTCACTGTACAGTAGGAGTGAAATAAAAAAAATGAGGCTGAAGAACTTTGCAGTGTGACTGAATGAAAATTTACAAAATTTGAATTTCAGGTTTTGGACCATGCAGCTGTTCGTTTGTATCTTTCTGCAGCTGAGGCTTCTAGATATAACAAGATTTATCAGCGTAAGATTTTTATATGTTTCAAATTCTTAAACATGAAGTAATTTATTTACTGATCAATGTATAGTAAATCCAGTGAACATAAGTCAGGAAAGACAAAATGTGGCCTTTATTGACAGGTGACCTTTATTCGGGGGACATTTTGTTCAAAATAATCAAGCCAGTTTTTAAAGAATGACCTATATTCTCATGGTGGCCTTTATTTGGAGGTTGCCACTAACACAGTTTTGACTGTACACACGTTTACATATATTTACATGATATAAATATTCATGAAGTTATTTTAGACTCTCTGTGACCTAATTAGGCTGTAAAGCTGGTATGCCTAGCTCAGTAGATAGAACGTAAGTAATTTCTCGATTCTCGTTCTTCCAGATGTTGAGTTACCTGATTCAGTCACCTCATGGCACAAGTTGACATCACTTCATGTATGGTATGTTTTCTGTCGTAACATTTATATCAGGCCCCTTTTTATGCCATTTTTGAGTCCAGTGTTCTCCCTGTTTCCCTAAGTAAAATAATATGTATTTTCCCCACTGAGAGAAAAAAGTTTCCCTATAATTAAAAAAAAATCCCCAAATTTAGTTTTTCACGATGCAAATTTCACCCATCAAAGAGACCAATACTTGTTCCCCAAACTAGTAAAAAGGGCTGCCCTGCAATGCTGGACTTTTAAATACTTGGGGAACTGAAAATCCACTTTTTACCTTTCCGAATGCTTTCAAGAGCAAAAAAAGGGCCAGAAAAGCCCCGACATATATACCTACCCTTTTTTAATAAAAAACAAACACTTTTTATGAGATTTCATAGACTCCAACAACTCTGGTGGAAATACGCAAAGCCTGTTCCTGCTTGACCAATTATCCAAGAGCTCATGGAGCTTTGTCATTGTGGCGCCATGGTTATGATCAACAAATTGTAACTACTATCCCCTCACGGCTGTGAGTTTGAACCACGTCCGATATTTATTAAGGTAAAAGGTGAACAGGGACTTACGTTTTCCTAAGATTTGACCTGGTGACCTAGTTATTGACCCCGGATGACCCATATTTATACTTGACCGTTATATCATTAAGACTAGTTTATAATGAACAACTAATTTCAGCAAAATCTCTGAAAAAACGGAATTCCCTAAAAATCGAGCATATTTACAAATCCTATATTTTTCGAGATTTTAAAAAAAAAATTGTATAGAATGTTGTTGGTAAATGGTGTTAAACTCTCCAAAATAAACAGGATCACACAGAGTCTTCCAGCTTGATTATGGAAAGTTAGTGGTTCTACAAATTCGCGCCTGGTGTCTGCCTCAACCATCAAAGCCGTAAAAGTCTCTGAATAACACTAGATGTTTGTGAGACAATATTCCTACCAAATATACTAATAACCGAATTCTTGATTTCCTTGCCTGTTCCAATGTGTTGAAAATTAATTTGTTTTCTTGCACTAAAGATCTTGTTCATTTCTTGAAGAAAAAGAATTGCACTCTCGGGGCAGTATTCTGTAAGGTTTACAACTTGTACAAATATTATCGTTTTTGATTGTAACTGACTTCATAAACTCACTGTATTAGAGTTTTGGATTGATCTTTTATGATACTTACACTTTATCTCACAGGTTAATTATGGCCCGATTAGCTGTGGAAGGTCGAGACGGCAGATTTGTGCGAAATAGAATGGTTGAAAATTTGATCAGGGATACTAAGGCAAAGTCTAAAAGTATAGGGGTATGTATGAAACTGTGTTTAGACAACTGTTTAATGAAAAAGATCTACAATCTAAGTCATAATTTAGGCCAGGGCCCTTATTACATTTTAGGTGACTGAGGCTAGGGAAATTTTGCTTCATTTTGAAAAAAGAGGAATTAGCCATGACACAAGTTATTTGAATCAAAAATCGATAAACAAAAAATATTTCTCGGCGGGGGGGGGGGATTTTTTCAGAAAATAGGGGGAATATGTATATGCATTCAGGATTGGAATAGCGCTGAATATAGGCTCCAGGAATGATGAAATGTGGGCCTTCTTAGGTAACTTCTCAAATTAAAACATGTTAAATATTGTATATCCCAATTTATCACAGAGAGAAAAAACAACAGTTGTAATGTTTCTTTTACTGTTGTTGTTCTAGAAAGAGATGGATATCATCATAAAAGGAGAAGAATTGGAGAAACTACATGAACAGTTTTTAGCAAGTTTAATGATGTATGATGAGGTAATGACATAATATCTTTTTTTAGAATCTTCAAGATCCTTGAAATTCAGTAAATTAAATAAAATTTTCATTAAAATAGTAATAATAATGATAATAATTATTTTAAATTAATAATTAAGATACATTAATAATCAATAATATGAGAACAAGATGTGTTTGCGAATCACGGATGCTTCCTAAAGGCCAACTGGATAGTTTGACCTTTGACCTATTGAACTAAAAATCAATAGGGGTCATCAACATTTGATGACCAACCTCCCAATCTGATTAAAATCATATCCTCAAACCCGCTACGCTATGAGGATCTGAAGACGACCCATAGAAGGTCACCTCAGGTGACCTTTTCCACTAGCCAATCAGCGCCTTACTTTCATAATTCTGAAAGTGATCTGATTCTATTTTTAACCGCAGTAAAAAAACAATATCTGACTTGTAGTTATCACGAACACCTATTCTTACGCAACTAAATGTAACGATAGCGCCCATGTGACATGCGTGTTTATTAAATTTTCTGTACTACTATGGCGGAATCGATCAGGATTACTAAAAAAATCAAAAAGTGGTTGCAGACAAATATGTTATACGTAATTTAATGTTTACTAACGTTTAAATAACATCGTCAGGTAGAAAGTTCATTCGGCCAAAGTACCGATGAAACGAGTTATACGATTGGCTAAATTATAAATAGATATAAATAGTGATCATGGAAATTCCGACTTTTGAAAATAGAAACTGGTATAGGCCGTCATCAGATCTTGCCGTAAGGAAGATCGAATACTTTAGTCAGATTGACCAACCTCCGTACCAAGTCTGAGGACCCTAGGTCAAGTTGTTCTCTAGTTATTGGCATTGCCATTACTAACTTTTTGTTTTTTTGTTCAGACAAACTTAGAACAGAATGACCAATGTCTACTGTTTCATTGTTTTTCATATTCAGGGACTTTTAGGATCCGATATGGAATTAGCTGGTGGCATTTGGAGGACATTGTATGATAAACAGGAAGATGCCGACCCAAGTGACTTAGAAACCATGGTAGATTACATCAGAAAACAGGTAATTAAGACGATAATTTGCTGGTATCCAGTCTAAGGTTGATAATTTGCGGGTATCCAGTCGTAAGGAGATAATTTGCTGGTAATTTTTAATGGAGATAATTTGCTGGTACCCAGTCTTCACATTCAAAGTTTCTTCTGCCTTTGTATATTCTTAAACCTCACAGACAAACCTGTGTTCTTAGTTCTGCTTAAACCAACAACTGTTTTTTGTTTGTTTGTTTGTTTGTTTATATCGAGTTTTACGCCCCATTTCAACAGTCAGTCATATAAGGTGGACAGTTCATCTAACCATTGCTCCTGGGAAGAACCAGTACTAGACTCCCATCCTCCGTAAGTGACTGCCTACTTTCTCACATGAAGAGACATGGTCGGTAGCTGGGCTCGAACCCATGACCCTCTGTCCGTGAGAGGTTACATAAATTTGAAGTTGGCGACCTTTAACCACACGACCATGGAGACAGTATCATGTATCTGTGTCTGCTTTAGATTGTTGAATGTTCCTAAATGTACAGGTTGGTAGGTCAAAAGTTCCGCTATCAAGTTTGATAGGGGCAGACAAAAGCTCTCCCTTTATTCTACTACACTAACAATTATTCTGTCGTAGGCTTCAATGCCATCAATAAGCAAGGTAATCGTAGAATAATCCCTGTTTTGAATATTTTATGTCTGTCCTAATTAACATCATCGGTACTATTTGTATTTATTTTGCAGGTTGTTCATTTGCAGCGGATACCCAGTAAACAGATGTTAACTAATGGACTTATACCCTTCCTTCCTGTTCATGGTGATAGTGTCACGAGTACAGCGTATGATTGTTTAGATGCTATAAGGAAGAAGGAAAGTTTCATATATAAGATGGAAACCAAGGAATGAACTCTGGATTAACCAATCAAATGTCTTATTTCATCTAAAGCTTCAGAAACAACCAATCAACTGTCTTATTTCGTTACTGATTTCTGGATTGACCAATCAGGTGTCTTATTTCAAGACTGGCTATAGAAACAACCAATCAAATGTCTTATTTCATTACTGATTTCTGGATTAACCAATCAGGTGTCTTATTTCAAGACTGGCTTCAGAAACAACCAATCAGATGTCTTATTTTAAGACTGGCGTCGGAAACAACCAATCAGATGTCTTATTTCAAGACTGGCTTCAGAAACAACCAATCAGGTGCCTTATTTCAAGACTGGCTTCAGAAACAACCAATCTGATGTCTTATTTCAAGACTGGCTTCAGAAACAACCAATCAGGTGTCTTATTTCAAGACTGGCTTCAGAAACAACCAATCAGGTGTCTTATTTCAAGACTGGCGTCGGAAACAACCAATCAGATGTCTTATTTCTAGACTGGCTTCAGAAACAACCAATCAGGTGTTTTATTTCAAGACTGGCTTCAGAAACAACCAATCAGATGTCTTATTTCTAGACTGGCTTCAGAAACAATCAGTGTATTCATGCATTTGTGATTGAATTCAGAAACATCTTAGTGAATGTTTTAGCCTAAAAAAGACTACATTTAAATCTACAAAGGTCATCATGAATGTTTGTCCATTGGAATCTGAAAATAACTGTACATATTTATTAATACATTTTTTGTATATCATGTATATGTTTTTCTTATCTATTCCCATACTGAATTAATATACAGTACAACCTCTCCAGAGTGGCCCTCTTTTGAGCAACACCCTCCTCTTAACAATATCATGCTTTTTCCCACAGCAAGATTTAACTATTAGAAAGTAGGCAGTTGCTTACGCAGGATGAGAGCCTAGTACTGGTTCTTCCCAGGAACCATGGTTAGGTGAACTGTCTGCCTCGTATGACTAACTGTTGAAATGGGACGTACAATTCTAACAAACAAACAAAACAGGAGTCAATGAGGGAGGGAAATGTTTGAACAATAAGGCTTGAAAAGTTTGATTCTGGTAACCAAACCTACCGAATTGTTCCCCCCCCCCCCCCCCGACAGACAGTTTGTCCAATTTCGCACTTTCTTTCATTTCTACATGCTTTCAAGACCAATACAAAAATTCCCCTATTTAATTACCCTATATTTCTAAGGTCCTGTTACCATAAACGAACATTTTTTATGCCTTACTTCAAGTTACTTACTAATAGATGAAGAGGAGATAGAAAGCTGACAAAAAACAATGTTTTAATATGTCTGCCTTTATTGAAGTGGAGACATTTTCAAATGCCTTTTGGAAAAATTGAACAAAGTGGTTTAAGTAACATAATACGCTATAAAATTATATGATGTTTAAAATTTAAAAAAGTACAAGCAATAAAATATGAGTACAAAATAATTACGACCAGGCAAAGAAAATCATGTACTGTAGCACCCTTGAACAATGGCCATACATAGGAAAGAAATTGTGACCTTTATTAGCAGAATGACCTTTAAATACAGGGTGGTCTTTATTTGGAGGTGATCACTAACACAGTTTTGACTTTATATTGTTTAGCTGAAAAATCTTTTTGTGCCATTTCTAACACCTAAATCTGCAGTACGAAAATATTCAGGGATGAAATGTAACGCCTTAGTACGAAAGTATGTTTTGAAAAAAGAACCCAGAAAACACAAGATTTGTGATCTAAGTTGTGACCCTATATTGTGACCTTTAGTCGTGACCCTAAGTTGTGACCCTATATTGTGACCTTAAGTTGTGACCTTTAGTCGTGACCCCAAATTGTGACCTTAAGTGGTGACCCCAAATTGTGACCTTTAGTTGTGACCCCAAATTGTGACGTTAAGTGGTGACCCCAAATTGTGACCTTAAGTCGTGACCCCAAATTGTGACCATAAGTTGTGACCCTAAATTGTGACCTTAAGTTGTGACCCTATATTGTGACCTTTAGTCGTGACCCTATATTGTGACCTTTAGTCGTGACCCTATATTGTGACCTTTAGTCGTGACCCTTAATTGTGACCATAAGTCGTGACCCTATATTGTGACCTTTAGTCGTGACCCCAAATTGTTACCTTTAGTTGTGACCCCAAATTGTGACCTTAAGTCGTGACCCTATATTGTGACCTTTAGTCGTGACCCCAAATTGTGACTAAGTCGTGACCCTATATTGTGACCTTAAGTGGTGACCCCAAATTGTGACCTTAAGTGGTGACCCCAAATTGTGACCTTTAGTCGTGACCCCAAATTGTGACGTTAAGTGGTGACCCCAAATTGTGACCATAAGTTGTGACCCTAAATTGTGATCATAAGTTGTGACCCTAAATTGTGACCCTAGACATGATTTCATTTTTTTCCAAACAAAATATACAAAGACTTGTACATGTCTATTATAAAAAATAGAAAATTAAGGATTTAACTCGATATAAACAAATTTTAGATGTTGGGTAAGTACACAATCATGTTCAACATCATAATGCAGAAATAATAAAAATACATTTTTTTTGCGTAGTAAACTAAGAAAGTTATAGAAATAGCTATTCTGTAAAAAACATTTTAGACCTAAAAACAACAAATAAAAGTGGCAAATGTTAAATCAAAGTACTGAATGTATTCATGGAAACTGAACTTACAAGGACAATTTGAGGGCTCAGCGCAACACTGTAGTAACTTGTTTTCATTTCAATATGAGTTACAACACTGTGGCGTTGAACCCTCGACATGCACTGCAACATGAAAAGGGAACTAGTACTGTAACTAGATAAAAATTCATGCACACCAAGTGAGTAACAGTAACAGAAAGCTAAACTTTAAAGACTCTAAAGATCGAAATAAAAAAGCTAACAAAAAATGATGTGTGAGCATTTTAAAAATACAGTCTTGTGATTGGTTATATTTTTGAGGCAACTTGAAAACAGCCAATCAGACCACAGTATGAGATCAACAGAGCATAGACTTACATAACACAACAGTGACGAAGTAGGGAGATTTTATAATGAAATAAAAACACATGTCTTAATGAAACTGTGAAGGCCAAACAGAAAAAAAGTATTTTTTATCATTTATGCTGATTACATTTTTTATCATTAAGCTCTTTTTTTTTTTTAAATATACACTCCTCAACAATTATAAATCAATTAACATGCTCTGTTTGGAATAAAACTAGGTATTTTATTTTTGTGGCTTAGTGTAAAAGATTCATTAATGAGGACCATAGGCTTGTGTTAATTCTTTAATGAGCTGAGCTTTGTCTTCTTCCGAGGCAAAACTTGACCTTGCAGCATTGAATATCTGAAAATATATAAAAAAGACACTAGAAAACAGGATAGGCATGAAAAATGCAAAAGGCAGAAGTAAATAAATACTAGGACTGTCACAGAGGTGACTAATACCCCGCCTCCGTTTTGACACTAAAAATGCAATAGTGCACCATATGGCTAAGTTCAAGGGGCCATAACTCTGCAATGAGTGGATCACTGGGAATGAAAATTGTGTCTTGCACATCTACACTTCATGCTGATAACACATTTCAAGTTTCATTGCAATCGCTTAATAAAGAATGTGGAAGTAGTTCATTCCACAAACTAAATGAATGCGGACGGACCGAGCGACTGACCAACGACTGACCGACAGAGTGACTCCAACATACCCCTGTTAAAACTTTGTTTGCGGGGGTATAAAAATGATTTTCATCCTCAAACATTTTTCTATTTTATTTAAGCTAATAAGGAAGTCCTGGTTAACGATATTTTACAAACAAAATAAGACTGAAAAAAAAAATCCTGAGAAAACGAGGCAAAATTTGAACCAAAATATTTTTATAATTTGCATTTTGATGTTAGAAATTATTGGCTTGGCCTAAAAACAAGCATTGTCAGTCTGGAAATGGTAATCATAACTTTTTTTCTGGCCTATTAAATTGAGTTCTAAAGTGATCCAAATTTTCTCTTACGTTGAAAAATATTTGACTATGCTGAAGTTTAATCTGAAAAAAAAAGAATGCAAGGAGATGCATACATCCAAGGACTTATATACATACATAATAAGTCCTTGATACATCAAGCAAATATTTTTTGTTTTTTTTATTGCCTTAAAATCTTTGAGAAAACAATTTTGTCACCCTGCTGACAATACATTTTTATCATGTTTGCAGTAATCATTTATTAATTAGTTTGGTCTATAAATACCCCTCTTATAATGTCATTATCTGTTAAACCCATATCTTGAGCAAACTTGTAATCATCTGTCAAAGTGTTCCCCAATACAACAGGATCGTCTGTATTTATGGAGTAATTAACACCATGTTTCACGAATCTGAAACAAAATGAAGAATTTCCAATTATAAAATAATATAATCATAAAATAATATTAGAAGAAAATAGATAACAATTTATTTAATATCAACAATTTGATGAAGTCCAGTTACACATTGTTTTGTTCTGTGAGTATTCAGCACTAGTTTATCAGAAAACATTTTTTGGTTTACAATTTACATAACCTGATTACAATTAGAGCCTAATTGATGCCTCAAAATTGTCACATGACCAGATTTAGTACCCATATTGCTCACATAATTATGTCACATGACCAGATTTAGTACCAACAATGCATGACCAGATTTAGTACCCATAATGTTAATATATGTCGAATGACCTAACTTAATACCCATAATGCAAATGCTCACAAATATTATCACATATAATGCAAATGCAAATATCACTGATATGTAACATTAAGAAATTCATGACCCATAATGCAACTTTTCAAGTAATGTCACATGACCATTTGAATTTCCCATCATGCAATAGCTTACTGTTTTAATGGATGTTTTTGTTCATCTTTATCGCAGGCCTTTGTCAGTATACTAGATATAGGACATGTCTCTAGATGTACTTGGTCACGTATCACTCTCTGATAGACCTCAGGATCATCAATTGAATGATAACCATGTCCAATTCTTTCTGCTAACATATCATCTAATGCCTGAAAGATACAATAACAAACCTGTGTTATGAAATGTGTAGTACAAACATAGGTGTGGCCTGAACAGTAAAATAAACATGGACGTGGACTGTGAGGTTGAATGAACATGGGCGTGGCCTGTAAGGTTGAATGACCATGGGCGTGACTTGAAAGGTTAAACAAACATGGGCGTGGTCTGAAAGGTAAAACAATAATGGGCGTGGCCTGTAAGGTTGAATAAACATAGGCTTGGCTTGAAAGTATAAATAAACATGGGTGTGGCCTGAAATATGATACACACATGTGGGTTGCCTTAAATGTAAATTAAACATTGGAGTGGACTGAAAGGTTGAATAAACATGGGCGTGGCTTGAAAGGTAAAATAAACATGGGGATGGCCTGAAATGAACATGGGCGTGGCCAAACATAGGTGTTGCTTGAAAGATAATAGTAATTATATTAATAATATTCATAGACATGGGTTAATAGTAATATAAAAATGGACACAGATTAAAAGCTCATATAACCATGGTACGTTATAGCCTTAAAAGTAATATTAACGTGGGAGTGGTCTAAAATGTAAATATCAAAATGGGCGTGGCCAGTAAGGCAGTATAAACATGGGCGTGGTCTGAAACATTTTGTATACTAACATGGGCGTTGCTTTCCAATTAAAATATATAGGGAGATTGTCAAAAAAAATATTGTTTACCTCTTGAACGGCTTTTGCGGTTCCTATTTCTCCTGCATGAACGGTTCGGTGAATTCCACACTTTGCGGCCTCCTAAAATTACACAAATTTATTCATAGAAAATAAAATGATAAAAAATATGTTCTTTTTTCCCCTACTAACTTACTTAATTGTGATCTGCATTCATTACCATTAAGATTACATCTACAACAAGAATGGAGAAACCATGGAAACAAACAAAAAAATACACACAATTTGAAATATATATCCAAAGAAGTGTACATTTGTATATGTAAATAGCATACATATATAAGTTTATTATCATTTTTTATATTTCAAAGTCTAATAGCCCAAACATCAAAGTCATTCAAATTTTGTCAAAATAAAACAATCATGTTTTGGTGGATATCCATCAATTTTTTTATTGACTATACAAAACTACCCGTATCCATATATCAAAGACCTATACATACATATTCTTGCATCAGAAAAATGAGTACTTAATGACATGGTTTAAAATTCATTAATGAGATTTGCACAGATTTTAAGTATTTTGCAAAATTCAAAGATCTGCTGCGTGCAAAAATAGCATTTTCTACAGGCGGTTACAGGAGTTTCTTATCTATGTATGTATTGGTCTTTGCATGTATTAAGAATTATTTCCAATGAAAAAATACTTACTCGAAAGACTCTTTTCAACTCACAGTCATTGTAATGTTTACCAGGTTCAAATTCTTGTCCAGCTTGATCAATACCCACAACACCTTTGTCCTTAAAATCCTGACATAGTTCTAAGACTTCTTTTGACCAATCTACAAACATGCCAAGCTAAATTAGGGCAATTTTTTTTATCAGCAGAACTGAATCTGACAATATGAACTACACTTATGGTTTAAATAAATTAGATTTTGTCTTTCAAAATATAGAAAAGTTGGTGGTTATTAACTGAGAACAAGGTTACTTTTACTTTTGTTTGTTTGTTTGTTTCATTAAGTTTTACACCACTTTTCAACAGTCAGAGTCATATGAGGTGGACAGTTCACCTAACCATCGTTCCTTGGAAGAACCAGTTCTAGACTCTCATCCTCTGTATGCAACTGCCTACTTTCTGACATAAAGAGACATGATCGGTAGCTGGGCTCGAACCCACGACACTCGATCAGAACAAGGTTAGTCATGGTACAGAATCATGGAAAACTGGTCAGGTTAACTGCCTAACAATGTAGTATATAGGGGGCTAGCATGTTGAAGGGATAGTAAATAATGGTTATTCAAAGGACTAAAATGGCAACACTGACCAAAATAGAGTAAAAAGTATATTTGAGTTGCTAGTATACTGGCTGTAACAGGGAGGTGGCTGTAGATCGGAGGTGACCATTCATGGAGGTTGCACAGTACGTTTGTAACAAAAACTCCCCAATACTGTTTAAATAAGACCTAAAAGCAACTTTTTATTCACCTGGCCTATTTGTCATACAACATAAGATAGTATTGACTTTAATGTTGTGATCTTTCATTCCCCGTGCCAGAGCCTCATTGACCGTCTCAACTACATCATGAGGGGTGAAAGTTCCGCGTGCTTGTTCAAATTCAGGATCAGTCACAGAACTTGCGAACAGGTGTGGCGAATATCGGACTTCCATGTACTTGATATGGTGTTTCGCGCAATCTTCACACAGTTCATACGCGATTCTGGATACAGCTTTCTTGCACCCGCTAAAATAAATAAAAAATATACATTCTATGTAAAACAAATCTTTTCATCCATATTTTTGTTAGTAGATAATGCCTAACTTATATATTTTTTTTTTTGTCTGTTTTTTTTTTTGTCAAGTTTTACACCCCTTTTCAACAGTCAAGAGGCGGACAGTTCACCTAACCATCGTTCCTGGGAAGAACCAGTACTTGACCCTTAACTGCCTACTTTCTCACATATTTGTCAAATACAATGTATTATGTTTACAACATGTTTTATAACAGCAAAATAAGGTTTTAAAAAAAATCACCATAATACTGTGGAATCATTAGTTTTCGTTGGGGATTTAATTTTGTGGATTTCGTGGATCGGCTGATCCACGAAATCAAATCCCCACGAATTTAAATTCAGATATAATGTTTTTCTTTTCAAAAATCAAAATCCACAAATTCATATCCCCACAAAATAGCCATTTTAGTAATAACCACGAAAATTGAGCTCAACGAAAATAAATGAAAATACAGTATATAATACAATTTATGGTAAATTTTTGTTTTTTAATCATTACATGTATTTTGTTATTATAAAACATGTTATAAACATAATATTTGACAGTATTTTTAGTGTTAAAAAAGAATTCCTGGGAAGTAGAGGGTCTGTGGGTGATCTTCACACACTGGTAGCCTGTGGCTACGCCCTTGTACTTTTATAGTGTATACTAGTACCTGATTACTGGCATGAAATAGCTGAAAGACAGCAGCAATCTTTCCAAGCTACTAGGTTCTACAAGTATCACATCTCTGTTTAATTCTTCAACTGTCTTGTGTGGCAGAGATTCCAGCATTCCACGATCTCTGAAGGAAATAACATCATCATTAGTATTTTTACAGTAATACCTCTCCTGAGTAACCCTCTCTTGAACAATATTCTCCATCAACCTACTCCATTTTCTATAAACCAAGGACTTATATACATATATGTATGTATATAAGTCCTTGTATAAACATATAGCCAGAAACAAACAAACAAATTTTTTATGCATTCTAGAATAGAAAATGAAGTACCAGTTCATAAACTTTTATTTTTTTATAATGTTCATAATCTATGTGTTTTCATGTATTTAGACTACAGTACAACATCTTTAGAGCGGCCATCTCTAAATCAACAACTTCCCTTCGACAACAGCATGATGTTTTCCCAATGTACGATTTAACAATTAATTTAACCTCTCTAAAGCAACAACCTCTCAACAACAACATAATTTTGCTTCTCCCAAAGGGTGTTGCTTTTGAGAGGTTGCACTGTATAAAGTATATATGTACTGTGGAATCATTAATTTTCGTTGGGTTCAATTTTTGTGGTTTTTACTAAAATGGCTATTTCGTGGGGACATAAATTCGTGGATTTTGATTTTTGAAAAGAAATGCCTTATCTCCGCATTTGAATTCGTGGGGATTTGATTTCGTGGATGAGTCGAACCACGAAATCCACGAAATTAAATCCCCAACGAAAATCAATGATTCTACAGTATCTAATCAGAAAAGTTTCACTTACTTCGCAATAGCTATAACAGTCTCAGGTCGTACCGAGCCATCTAAATGAACATGTAACTCCACCTACAAAAGGGAACAAAGTTTACAGATCAAAACTAGAACTGTCACAGAGGTGACTAATACCCCGCTGCCGCTTTGACACTAATACTGCAATAGTACACTATATGGCTAAGTTCAATGGGACATAACGCTGCAATGAGTGAATTTCTGGGCATGAAAATTGTGTCTTGCACATCTAATACCAAGTTTCATTGCATAGCTTAAAAAATATGGAAGTAGTTCGCTCCACAAACTTTATGCGGACGGACGGACCGACCAACCAACCGACCGACAGAGTGACTCTAACATACCCCCTCTCAAACTTCATTTGCGGGGGTATAAAATGTGGAAGTAGTTCGCTCCACAAACTTTATGCGGACAGACCCACCGACCGACCAACCGACAGAGTGACTCCAATATACCCCCTCGTTTGCAGGGTATGATTAATGTCCTCACATTTGGGCGAAGCTATTAATTCAGTTAAACCAGTGTTAGCTGCCACGTCCGAATCAAGGCCACCATGTGAATAAAAGCCATTTATAAAAAAAAAACGTGATTAATTCCTCAGAAGAAAATAACCTCTAAATAAAGACCACCTGTCAACAAAGGCCACATTCTGTCTTTCCCATGTTTGGCCTTTGATGACAGGTTTGACAGTATTTGTGGCTGATAACATCCCCGAAAAATATAAACTTCAAGATAAAGGTCAGTGAACTATTTTTTTTAGCTACAGTCAAACCTCTCAATAAAGGCCACATTTGGGAAATAAAAAACGTGGCCTTTATTGACAGGTGGCTTTTATTGTGAGGTCATTTTGTTTTAAATAATCAATGACAGTTTTTAAAAGAATGGCCTATGTGCACAGGGTGTCCTTTTTCGCAGATGGTCGCTTAAACATTGACTTGACTGTATTTTTTTTCAGATCAGATATATAGTTATTATAAACATGAAAATCATTTGAGGTAAATATTGAACAAGATAAAAAAGTCTTTGATTGCCTGAACAAAAAATCAGCTTGGTTATCAGACAAAAATATGATTAATTTTCCAGTCCCAAGTAGAATCTATATTTCATGTATATAAGAATTTTTAAATTAGAAAAAAACACATCATTTATTCAACAGACTATATATCAATTTACCTTATATGGAAACCTCTTATTAAATTCTTCAATTAATCTGGCTTCTTCTTCAGGATTCATAAACTCCATGGCAACAAATATCTAGGCTTTACCAATTCTGAAAAAATGTAGGCCTATATAGTCTATATAGAGAGGTGCCGGCTAAGCGAGTATTTACTGTATACATATCAACGCACACACTTAAAGACGGAGTTGATCCCATATTCGAAGTTTGCCAACATTATATAGGTCTAGCAGGCATGGATATGAACGTGTTTCTTGGTGCAAACCTTTTTTCCAAACTCACCTTTTATTCAAGTCTAAATGTCACCCGACAAAGAATGTCATTGGTGCGTTCTAAAGTTATATATAGTGGGGAGCACTTGAATGACCCCTAAAATTAAGTTTAAATGTTCGTAATATTCTGCATCTTAGGCCAAGAAAAAGTTTAATGTAGACATGTACCGTCAATTTCCCTTCTTGTCACCATAAAACATGCAACTTAAGCTACCATTCGTCTTAATTAATTTCTAACCTTGTATGCTAGACTTTATAATTAAGTCCCACATTTTTAATATCGATTAACCCCCGTATTACCGAAATCACTGATAATGACGTCATTATAATTGCCCGTGACGTGTGCAAACGATTCATATTTTGAACGAAGTGGAAATTCGTCAATGTGATAATGAGATGCTTGCACGGGTATATCTATATAGATCGCGCTTACCATCAAGTATTGGAGCAGATCTGTTAAAATACCAACGCGATATTTCGCATTTAAAGCCCCATAAGCTCTTTGCTATACAAAATATATGCAAAAAAAACAACTGTTGATATTAACCCAAAATAATTATTACCGACGAATAAGCCCCTTTTCTTCTAAAAACACTCATTTCACAGTGAATTTTGCTTTTGTAAACTTGAAATATATAGAGCGCGTGACGTCACTTTATGCCGTGTGCATAACTTGACTGCGGTAAAGCTGTTCTATAAATAGTATTCATTTCAATGATATTGAAGAAAAATATCGGATAACGGTTTCGGAAACATTTCTTCTTGCTATAAAGTATGCACGCGAGGAAAACGCCCGGATTCCTCTATTATAGGACAAATAGAAACTATTACGAGCAATAAGTGTATTACATATGCTTATGGGACTTTAACGACGTCCTCCAATGAAGTAGTGTAGATTTGCAATGGTGCAGAGATTAAACCGTATTCAATTCTTCGTTGTTATAGAAACTGCCTAACTAACAGGCCAGAGCAATTAAATGACGCAGGCAGATGACATTTTCATTGCTATACCTCCGCTGTGAAGAGTGTACAATGTGATGTTGTGCAGTGTTTGACATTTCATGTTTCGTTTTTGTCGGGCATTACAGGAGCGTAGCTTGCCCTAAAATAATGTGTAGGCACCAATCTAGGGGTTCGGGGGCATGCCGGAGACACATTCTGGGGCATGAATCAGAAGTTTTTGCAGTTTTCTCTGCTAGATTTACTCAATTCGAGTTTATTTATACTTGATCAAAATCTCTAGATCTACTCGGACCCTTTTTCTCCCGACCCCAACCCCCTTCATTTTTTCATTGCGTTTTTTCTGCATTTTTTTCATTAAATTTTGTCAGAAAAAAATGCACGTGCCTACATTGCCTCTTGGAAATCTAGATACGCGTCAGAAATGATATTTTCGCGGGAAGAAACAAGATAGCGCGCTCTTCTACCATTCTTGGTGATTCAGACAAAAACTCATCAAGGCAGGTATCGTAAATAAACGTGTAGTGGGATTGTTTGCAAACATCAGTGAACGCATTTTCTTTTGACAGGTACTAAAAGTACAACCACTGCGCGAACGTTCATATTATTCTAATTATGCTATTATAGGTTACGTATATCTAGGTGGAAAAATATTTATTGAGTACATGTTCATGTAGTTTTATTACTCTTGACAGCGTACGGTAAGGTATATATAATTGAGACAATATACAGTTGAATCTCGTTATGTCAAACTCGCTTATATCAAAATTTCGGTTATGTCAAGCTCGCTTATATCAAAATTTCGGTTATGTCAAACTCGCTTATATCAAAATTTCAGTTATGTCAAACTGGTTCGTTGGGTCCCGCTTTTTTGCGGTTTCTCTATGTGAAATTAATCCGCTTACCTCCAATTCACTTATCTCAAAATTTCGTTTATGTCAAACTAAATTTTTGTCCCCGTGACTCTAATTAGCATGTAGTTTGAGTTGTTTGTCTCAAAATTGGAGCAGATTAGCGAACAATGGACGCTTTCACACTTATATTATGACAGTTTCTTGGACCTTTGTTTGTTTTGTTTTGTTTTTGCTTATATCGAATTTTACGCCCTTTTCAACAGTCAGAGTCATATAAGGCGGACAGTTCACCTAAGCATCGTTCCTGGGAAGAACCAGTACTAGAGTCCGTTTATCCGCTAGCAACTATTTTCTCACATAAAGCGACATGGTCGGTGTCGGGGCTCGAACCCACGACCCTCTATCAGTGAGAGGTTACAGTGGTTTGAAGTCAGCGACCTTAACCACTCGACCATGGAGGCGGGTCTTCTTGGACCTAGATTTATAAAAAGTCGACCTAGGGTCGGATGACGTACCATATAAACAAACAATATTTAAATTATACGCTTACTTATCAACTAAAAAGATGAAATAATTAACCTAGATTTCTAATTTTCATTGACACTCAGGGGCTAAGCGTTGTCCTAAAATAACGTGTAGACACCTTTCTAGGGGGTCCGGGGCATTCCCCCCACGAAAAAAAAACACTGTAGTTTGCCGGAGATGTATTCTGGGGCACATATTTTGGTAAAAAGGGCCCTGGGCACTCGGATCTTCTGTTCTCCCGGCCCCTACCCCCTTCATTTTGTTGCGTTTTTTTGGCATTTTTATTTCTTTCATTTGTCAAAAAAAGTGTAGTCATGTGCCTACAGTGCCAAAAGGAAGCCACGCCAGTGACACTACTTTAAATTTTTAATACTGAATTTGAGAAATTTTGACAACCCCACCCCTCCACTCCTAACAAGTCTGTTCACGTCACCGCATTTCCTATCTGCTCAGTTGGCCATTGAATGAAGAAGTTCTTCGAGCCTCTTCATAACAAGTTGTTAATAATGTAGCCTATTCATACAACGAATGTATATATACATACACAGTCAAACCTGTGAACAAAGGCCACCCTTGGGAGAGACAAAATACGGCCTTTATTGACAGGTAGCCTTTTATTCGGATGCCATATTGTTCTAAATACTGTAGAATCATTAAATTTCGTTGGGGATTTAATTTCCTGGAGTTCGTGGGTCGACTTATCCACGAAATCAAATCCCCACGAATTCAAATTCGGAGATAAGGCAATTCTTTTCAAAAATCAAAATCCACCAATGTATGTCCCCACGAAATAGCCATTTTAGTAAAAACCACGAAAATTTAACCCAACGAAAATTAATGATTTCACAGTAATTTGAGAGTAGTCTTTATTCAGAGGTGTCCGCTAACGAAGGGTTGATTGTATTAGTATACCCACAGATACAAACAATGAATTTATCTTGTTCTAGCATCTGCATAGTTTGCGCTTCGTTCTTCACAACATACGAATGGGAAGTTAATACGTTTACAATACACAAATACGAGTACATCCTTCTACATATAGCTGCCGTAATCAAAGAACTGAAAACACTAAATATCCAATTTAACAAAGAGTTTACATTGTATAATTACGCGCACTTCGAATTGAATGGTGATTGTACCTACTGCAAAGCGCATACCCGGTCAGGGAACACAGGGCTTTTTTCAAAGGTAGGGGAAGGGGCCCTTTCTTTAAATTTAGGGAAAAATAACGCATAAACGGCCCCTGCTATAGAAGGAAAAAAGCCCTTCAACTTCAACATGTGAAATGTCACCGCAATTATCGAAAATGTTCTATCTAAAATCGACCATTATAATTATACGAGAACTATCATCAAGTTATGTTACTTTGGCGAGTTCGATTCTTAAAAAATATACGGATTTATGTCTTATAGCGCAAGTCTAAATTACCTCATTGGTTTAACTACATTTTGTATATGTACGAGCCTGTAAGTACAGTGTAACCTCTATTAACGGTCACCTCCGAACAACAGCCATCTCCCTGTTACAGCCTGGGAGTATACTAGCAACAGAAATTGGCATTTTACTCTATTTTCACTCTCTCAACAACAGCCATTTTGTCTTTCCCATTGACGGCTGTTGTAGGAAGGTTGCACTGTTTATATAAACGAGTTTCATGGTTAACATACCATCCGAAAATGTAGTTCGATTTCAGTTGAAGAAAAACAGAATTAAAACAAATGTAAATGTACGCTGCTTGGTAAACATTAATAGTTTCTACATTAAGTGTATCAACTACATATCATTACAAAGTTATCACACTTGATAATTTTATCTAGACAGATAAGTATATTGACCTAATTTTATCCCAATTGCAAACCTCACGTCCCAATATATAATCATACATCGAGTTATTCGCGTCCGAATTTAAGACCATAAGGCCTAAAAGAAATTGTTTGTTGCTGTTTCACCAACCTGTCCTTATTTTCACCCGCGACCCTAATTTTGTATCAAGCCCTTTCCCAACACTTTCAAGAACCGAAGAAAAAAGAAAAGCAGGCCCCAACCTAGTCCAACTAATTAGACTGTGACGACGAGATACTTTTTCTACTCGACCCAGTCCCGCATAGGCTGAGAGGATGGCCCTTCCGAATTCGTTCACGAAAATCGGCCAACCGGAAAGCCGAATTTGTAGGGCTAGCCCCTACCTACTCATCATACTTTTAATGAGCATGTATTGACCCAAAACAAACAATTTTGTTCCGCCTAATATAGGACATTGAATGACCGGATCGGATCAAACGAATTCGGAAACCGTTCCCCAATATTCAAGACAGCAAGAAAAGATCGACAACGTACCTTAATTATTGTATCCGGACAGAACACTGTAAATAAATGTTATGAAATTTCCCACTTACTATCTTTATTTGTCATAAATGACGAATATCCTAAAATACTTCAGATTGAAACAGATATTCAAAAGTTTAACTAAAGCTTTAACAATAACATAAAATCGTTTCCTTCGTGATGTGTATTTTTAGTGTACAAGAAAACTCGCTGTTCGGAAAAAATTTACCACGTATGACTTGTATAAAAAATATGCCCTTTGAAAAGAAAAGTAAAAAAGAGAAAAAAGGGCATCACAGGGTTTGTAAATTTGCGTTCTGGAAGCATTTACCCAAATTTAAACACTCGTACAAAATCACGAGTTTACGGTTTAAAACATAACTTGGTTACACTGGGTGATCCTCGTGATATAACGACTGGGTCATTCTGTACGCTGGATGTGAAAGAAAATCCTTTAATTGCATCGAAAATGAAGGTCAAATTTACTTGATAAAAAATAAATGCGTAAGACAAGAAGATTGAAACTACGGAGTCGGATTTTGGCCATCTCGTAACCGGCTTGTTTTCGGATAAACATACAAAATCAGACGAAAGTTTCAACCATGTTTTCGGACAAAACTACGAAATCGGATACATGCCATCTTGTAACCGACTCGTTTTCGGATAAAACTACGGAGTCAGATTTCGGCCATCGTTGTGTTTTTTTCGATGAGTCTGTTTCTCTTCTCCATGTCTCTAAACCAAGTAAAATGGATGTTATTCCTTCATCTGACTCCCAGTTTAGATTAAGACGAGTTTTTTTCAAACCGGAGTATCGTAGTTACGGTTAAACCTCACTTATCCGCACCCTCTCCATTATGATCACTAGCGCTTCATTTTAACGACCATTGTGTTCGGACCAGATTTTTAAAACATATTTTCTCTATATTAAATACAGTCATTTTGATCTTAATGATTAATGACGTTTTTTTCAAAGAATGGCCTTCATTCACAGGGTTAATAATCAATAATGTTTTTTACAACAAATGACGTTCGTTCACAGGGTGGCCTTTATTCGGAGATGATCGTTAACACAGGCTTAACTGTAACTGTTAAATTAAAGTATGATTAAAATGTGACAGCATTGTATTTGAGCAGGTATGTACACTGTAGTTTTCAGTTGACGTGTTGTATACAGTTTCTTAACGACAAAGACAATTTTGCGGTTTTTGTTAGTTTTGTAATCCGACAAGCAGACGTTTAAGCAATCGAAATAATGGACATGTACATCATTGTATAAACTTGCATTTCAAAATGCACATTCCTTTCCCACAAATAAAGCACTTCACGTGACATGACGCTCATCTCAACATATTATCGCATTGGCTTATTCAAAATAATTTATGACCATCCATGTTTGCTAAAGAGATAATAAACAAATTATTTCTACGTAAAATTTACACACAGTTTAAAATCAAACACAATTTGATTTTTTTGTGAGGATATCATTTTGCTACGATGATAGCGAGAAAAAGGGGTGCGACTTTTTTCTTCTATAGTCCACACTGTGGCTATAGTCCAGGCCATACACCACTAAACTCACTCTCAAACTAAAACAAATTTAGTGGTGTTGGCCTGGACTTAAGCCGCCAGAACTATAGAAAAGAGTGTTTTCCGAGATAAAAAGCAGGAAAATTTTATTCGAAATATGAGTAGGGATATGAATGTCCGGTCCTCCTGTATTCCCTCCCCTCTGTGTAGAGGGGGAGGGGCCTGAAAGCCGACCATAGCTGTCAAATGGGCCGTTACAGACAAAAACAGACAGTGATAAATAACATTTAATATGCAAACTAATCAACTAATGTAACGTATTCACAGGAGATTAAAGATTCGTGAGTGCATGTGTACTGTTCGTGTAGTGATGTTATATTGAATTTCAGATCATTGTTGCTACACAACATGTAGTGACGGAAACATCCGATGTTTCACGAAGGATAAGTGCTGAAATATCGATCGGTAGACTGTATCAGATGGAATTTATCAGGTTTTTCAATTTCACGGAGATTAACGGAGTTAACCGAACATTACTGATGTAATCCTTTTTACAATGAACGTACGTATTGCAGTATTACTTTACAGTCAAACCTGTGTTAGCGGCCAGCTCCGAATTAAGACCGCCCTGTGAATAAAGACTTAATTAAAGGTCTTTGAAATCCAGTCACTGATGATTTATGACAAAATGACCTTCAAATAAAGGTCACCTGTCAATAAAGGCCTACTTTTGTTCACATGTTTGACTGTACATATTTTATCATATTAATAAACTATTTTCATATAAGTTGAAGTATGATCTGTTGAGAAATTGAGGTGAAATATTTTTTTGCCGACTCAGCGTTTTTATCAGACAACGACTTTCTCAGTCGTAATGTAATGTTATCTAATCTTCAGGTACAGTCAAGTCTGTGAATAAAGGTCACCCTTATGAAAAATTCATTATTTGGCCATTATTGACAGGTGGCCTTATTTAGGGGGTCATTTTGTTTCACATAATGAGTGATATTTTTAATGACCTTTATTTACAGAGTGGCCTTTATTCGGAGTTGACCGCTTACAAAGGTTTGACTCTACAAGTTATTAGATAAAACTCGGTACTGCGGTTATTCCAACTAAAAGTTAAAGAACTGAGTATACATACGGCCGAAACATTTCAGTTTGTATTGATCCAAACGGTTTGTATATATTTTGTATCTATCAACATCAATATAATAAATACGCTACAGAAGCAAAGTGGTATACACAGGTAAATATTTATACCTACATAACAAGACTTCCAAGCGTCTGTAAGACCATTCGTAAACATATTTCGATCAGGGTTACCCTATATACACCACCCACCAAAAAACGGCCCAACCTAACTTTTTTCGGCCTCATGGGTTTTTTTTTTCAATACGCATATAAACAACATTTTGACAGGTATTTTACGTTCAAAGTAAAAAAAAAAGGTAAAAAAATTCCCTACCTACCCACTGAAAATTCCCTGGGCAGGGTAACCTCAAACAAATATTGTTTAAGAATGGCCCAACTCATAACATGAGTTACATTTCCTGCATAGGAGTGAGGCGAAAACCACGAGCATAATTAATTAACCTACTTGTAGCGTACACGTGTTTACACGTGTGCTTGCGGCGCGTTGTTTACTAGAATTATACACATAAAAAATCACAATATTAATTAAGACCAAAATTAAATCAAAAGAATTTTGATATTGATTCGATATCTATGAAACATTTCATGCGTTATTTTCACTTACCTGTGATAACAAAAATTCCCCAGCTACACGATAGTAAAACGATTTATTCCGTTATTTCCGTAAAGTCCAGTCCTAAAAAATCTGACCACAGACCTGTAGCCTTGGCCTTCGATTCGCAATGTCACTTTGATTGTGAAAAGGAATCTAAATATAGATAATGTCTAATTTTCCAATGTATTGATTTTAGCGAAGTTAACATATACACTAGCGGAATTCCCACAATTTATTGGATATTTTTAACATACGCGCCACAGAGGAATCGAATGTATAACTAAAAGAATTACAAATAATTTCGAGATAAAAGCAAATTTATTCAGTATTAGCTCTCACGTACGAACGAAGTCGGTAACAATTGTTAAAATGTGACAACAAATCTGAACCAGTGACACACAAACCGATTTTCGGATTTACGAAGTGAGCTAAAAATAAACTTGTTTTGAGGAGGCGTGTTCGTTTCTACATGTACATGTATATACATAGGGAAGGTACGAACTACTCTAAATACAGGTAGCGGTGGATATTTTGGTACTCAATAACCAACTGTTATGCTTGGAATACAGACTTGACCAGATAAATCGACATACACGTACCAGTTGCTATCGTAGAACTGCGCTATGAATATCCCGTGATGATTTTGCCCTATTTATAACTATTATGTGACGTCATGCATTCATTTGAATAAATGGATAATTAAAACAACACATACTGTGATATAGTTTCTTGAGTTTATTGACGGAAAAACTGACTATTATGTATATAGACACATTTTCATCGGTACTAAATTCACTGTTGATTTTGATTCAATATTTAGTTTTTATCAGTAAAAATAGTTTTAGGTACAAATTGTTGAATATTATGAATAGAGACCAAATCTTGTTTGTTTGATGCGGTAAAACTTCACTAAGTGATCACTCTTACATAGAGGCGACCTCAGAAAAAAGACCGTTTACTAAGTATTTCGGACCAATCTTCTATGTTTTTTCTAACTTAATAATGAAGCCACCTCTATCAAAGGACCTTTTTTTGTTTAATTTGTGGTCGTTATATCAAGGTTTGACTGCATACCCTTTGGAAAGACAAAATATGGCCTTTATTGACAGGTGACCTTTATTCGGTGTTTTGTATTTCGATGATGCTTTTCCAAAGAATGACCTTGATTTACTGTGCAGCCTTTATTTAGAGATGATTAAACTGTATTTATGTTTTGCTTTGTTAACGGACTATATTGTGCAGCGGAAGAAGACGAATTATTAGATTATTTCAGTTGAAATCTTACTGCGTAGTGATATTTAGGCATGATTAGTTCGAACGGAAGTAAAAGTTTAACAATAAACGGTAATGGCACAACATTTATCTATTTCTGTGGGAATCAGTGGCCAAACTATAGTTCCCGTCGACTCTGTCTGTACAGAGACTGTGTTGCACTGCAATATGGAACGGGAACCAGTTTATCCCAAATGAACAAACCTTTCTAAAAAGGTATAGACTGAAAAATAATTCTTAGTACGATGTTTACGTCAACACATTTTATGACCTTATGTGAAAAAAAGTGAATATTTATAATTATCAGTAACAATTAATGATAATTATCATGTAAAAATAATAATAAATAAAATAATGATAATAATAAAATGATTGGGCGGCTACAATATCATGCGAAATGTGAATATAAAAACACCCACAATATACGTATATACAATGTACAAAGAATGATGGGATGAAATAAATTTAAATGATTTAAACACGGGTCACAATTCAATGTCAAAATCTTTATCACAAGTCTTTGCGGGCCACGATTAATTCAACATTTTTGCTCCGCGTTTGACAGCCTACGATGTTTCCTGGCTACAATTTTGTGCGCTATGAGACGCGCCAGTGATGCAAAGAACTCGATTACTTCTCCAATGGTGATTGCTGATAAGCCAAGCCACAGACCAAGTTGCCCTCCAATGTCTGAGATGAGATTCTGCGACTACAAAATAATAAAAAAGATTGTGGGGACCTTTTAAAAGAGTTTTGACAATAAACAAATACTGATTTTCCGTCATTTCAGATCACCGTGCATAACTGACTATGTTTTAACATAGGATCATCGGTTTATTTAGCTATTCACTGTGCATGACTGACATTAGTTAAACAGCAGCTAGAGTACTGGCTTGTATAAAATTTATTCAAATCGATGATGTAATGATGACCAAGTACGTGGTCTTTGAATTATAAAACCCAATGTACATTTATAATTATGACCGACAATGTTGATTCAAAATTTCATATTTTTAATATGCCGTTAGCTATGCTGTTGTTGTTTTTTAAATATTTTTTTATTATTTTTTAAAGATAGTTTTTCATTATCACTGATGAAGACTAATACAAGCGAAACGTTTGGTATAACATAAAAATTAATAAGATACACGTTCTAGTGTGAGATTATTATTATATATTTTAGACGAGAAATCCTCACCTCATAAGCCTTCTGTTGTTCAACATGTTCAAACATGAGTTCTTTGTAGTAAACTTCTAATTTAGCCAACGTATCCGAACTGAAAGAATTATAGAATACAGATAAACCTGTAAAGAAAGGCCACACTCGGGAAATACATAATGTGACCTTTATTAACAGGTGGTCGTTATTCGGAGGTCAGTTTGTTCTTAAATCCCTGACAGTTTTTTAAGATAGTGGACTTAATATACAGGATTGCATTTATTCGGAGATGGTCGCTAACTCATGTTTGGCTGTATAAGGTATAGGGGAACAGTGCTCCTGTCGTAAATAAGCTATAATCAGATGGGCGGAAAATTACGGAAACTCATGATCACGAAAAATGCCGATTTTCGTTTCATCGGCCCAACTTATTAAAATAATGGGGATTTCTATTAATTCTATTAGGTAATCAAGTGTTGCAAGCATCAATTGTTTAATAAATCCATTAGTTTTTTGTGGTACACTTAAACAAATTCAAGCCAGTCTTTTTAAAGTCTGTCTTTTTGGACAGCATCTTAACACGCGAAATTGTGCTAGTCCCTACCGGGTCGGGTTCGAACCCACAGAGTTTAGGAGACTTTTGAGCAACAGTTAGATACTTTATCCACGGAAGCCCCTAATTAATTCTTAAATAGGCTCAAACCTGTCTTGTCTTTTATCATCATCCATAAAATGGCTGTTTGTCTTCTGAATCTTTTTGTCGAGATGTTCCTGAAATAACAAACAGGAACTACAGTACAACCTCTCCAGAGCGACCCTCTCTTGAGCAACAACCTCCCTTTAACAACAGTATGATTTTTCCTACACTGTGCTATTGAACTATTAACATAACTTCTCTAGAGCAACAACTTCTCAACAAAATATTGTTGTTTCACACAAAGTGTGTTGCTTTGGAGAAACTATACTGTAATATTTAAAATCCACTGTATTGCATCAAAACATAAGAATTGATGTCATGTCGAAATTTAATGAAAAGTCAAACATTATTCAGAGGTCACTTTTGTATAAAGGGACAGTACATAAAAAAACGATCAATCTATTTTAATGTCATAGAATTGTGAACTTGTGATCAAAGATCAATAAATGGTGATCGTTTTAGCTAGGGGTTTTAGCTAGGATCGTTTAGTGACCTTTTTGAGCTTTAGCGGTTAAGGAGGGTCCTTAGTGTATACCAGGGTAAAATTACCGACCTTCCGTAAGCAAGCCGAACAGCTAACTAGCTCAAGTGTTAAATATGTCTGGTGGCATTTGAACTGTCACAGCGGCTATGAATTAGTGATTACCAGTCCAAGATAGTTACCACGGAACCAGTAGGTTGGACCCTGTGTAAATATCTACGGTCCTTCATGCACCATTAGTCTTCATACAAAGGACTTTGTTTGATTATTTTTTCAAAAAAAAAAAACACAGGAAAGGATGAGAATAGCATATGTTCATTTGTTCTTCTGTATTAAGAGGTGACTGTTAAACTCAAGTTTGATCGAATTCTACGACCGTTCAATACACATACAATGTTGTGAATATGAATAAACGAAAATCAACGATTTGTCATGTTTAAAGCATGGCTGTGAAAGATAACATGTTTTATCGAATAATTCATGTTCTGTGATAAACGATTAAACCATAAATGTACGATTTTCAAACCCGCACGTACAATACGTCTGGTCGTAAATGGAAGTTGGGGAAATCTTGTTTTCTACAAGTTTACTAACCTCATATTGCTCGGATGGCCATTTGGACGTTGATAACGTCAATTCATATTTCACGTCGCTAGAATAGAAATAAGAACACAGTCATTTATATATGATTGTAATTGTATTGTACTCATCCAAGATTTTTATGGTAATATGAGTTTATACATGAACTGAGGTGCCGTGACCGTGGTCTAGTGATAAAAACTCTTGACTTGTAACCAGGGTGATCTGAGCTCGAACCTCGGTAGCGGCAGATCATACCCTACAATGATTTATTTGTCAGATATGTCGATTTTCTTCCATAGTTATACATATACGACGGCCGGTTCACTGATCTAACCAGATTTCCTGGACTTCTAACCAGTACCAATATATCTTCCACAAGGAGCAGGTATAAACTTCTCCACGTCTGGAGGAAAATCAACATTTTGATTAAAATTTTCATAGGAGGGTTTGACCTGCCGCGTCAGGGATTCGAACACGGATCGCGTGGCTAAAATTCCCGCACACTTACCACCACCACCGCGGCCCGAATCTCATTCCGAGCAATGTTACAAATATTTATTTGTATACAAATAAAAAATTAAATGCAATTTCTTATGAGCATATATACAAACTAGACAAATCAAAACAGTTGTCTACTATGGAAACAACGTGATCGAGCATCATGCCTGGTTGATCAATGAACGTATTTCAATGACTGATATACCCTTTAGTTTCGCAACATAACGTTTTTGTATCCAAACTCTAATGGTTGTTAGTAAAGCCAATTAAATATTCATACTCACGAGCAAGGTGTCGGGCATCTACCGTTACAATCTTCCAGGATGCGCCCTATACCCGTTCCTACGCATTCTGAAAAAGACGTACACGAATTTTTACATGTATACATTGTACTCGAATCATCACATTTTTAGATTATTCGTGTTTTCTTTATACAAAGAACTGGATTAAAAATCTTTTACTTGTATAATCAAAGATCATCTATAAACAAAGCTCCGTCATAACTTGCGTAAATGATAATTAAAGACGATTTGAAAACCAAAGGACGATGAGTGGAACACGGGAGAGAAGACGTTGCATTAAAGTATTCCTTCTTCGGGGTGACCGGTGGTCTAGTGGTAACGTACTGTCCTACTAAACGAAAGATCGCGGGTTCGAATCTCGGCTCCGACTTTTGCTATTTCAGGGACGCTTTTTCAGTGCCCCCATCCCAACTACCGGGAAAAAAACTATTCGATATAAGACTAAGAATATAAATGAACGGTTCTCCTGTATATTATCTCCCCTCTCGCTAGGACGGCTCTGAAATGAACATAACTGTCGAATGGGTCGTTAAACAACATATAAACTGTACCTTCTTCACAGGAACAGATGGATATATTTTTCGGCACGTAGAAGTAGGATGACATACAGTCACACTCTATCTCTAGTTCCTGCTGGATACAACTCTTCAAACACGTTCTCTTGCTGTATTTAGTACCAAAGTCCCTGTTGTAGATGTCCAACACTCCGTTTCCTGAATTTCCACAGTCCGCGTGGGGCGGAGGGAGTCGGGTCAGTAGAGTCTGTAATTGAACGGTAATTATATTTAACGAAGTGTTGGCGTAGGTTTCATTGATAAAGAAAGACAACTCCGCATGTTTGCAATAGAATAACAAAAATTAGCGTGGGGTGCGAGGAGGCGGGTTTATAACAGAGTATGACCACACACCTAAACTAAGTTTATATGTCTAAACACAGTCAAATCCAATATAAAACCCGTTTTTTAATTATTGTTTCCACAGACTTAAAAATTCCGTTCACTGCTTATACTCGCGATTATCGACATAACAGGTTCAAAAATCTTTAAAATAAGCCACTCTTGTTACAAATCAATTCCTCCTATGTTTGCCGTAGTCCTCATATTTGATCGTCGCTAAAATGTTCTTCACAAAATTATCAAAAATAGCGAAGCATTTTATAATCAGACCGAATATCGAACCGGACCGAACACTCGTAAGACCCTACCTTAGAAATTCCAATGGAAGTCTTCGAACCCGGCGAGATAGATACAGCATCATCTTCCGGCGTCGGGAATGTACCTCGCTGATGCACAAGAACCCGGACTCCAGCATCAGGACTTAGTGCTGATATATACTCGTCCTGTTCAATGTTCAGTTCTAAAGTTAAACCTGTAGTAAAAAAAAAAACATTGTAAACATTAGCTTTATGTCAATTGATTTTTAATATTACATGTAATTAATTTTGAACATAATTTTGAAATCATACCTGTATAATTTTTCAAAGTACATATAAATGTACAACACACTATACATGTTCTGCACATTTAAGAAATTGTTCCATTCTATCAGAGACATATATAACATGTTATCGTTGTCTCTGATTCTTTATTGTCCTCGCATTTAAAGAATTCTTAAAACGACTTAAAGGGGCATACCCTACAACTTGGTGCATTTAGAATTAAGGCAAAATGATGATGAATTAGAAGATTGTAAAGGAAAAAGCCGACGAAGAAAGTTTCAGCCAAAAATTCATCCGATTAAAAATAAAATCATAAAAAATATGTATTTGTGACACATACATTTAGTCATGGAATTTTTGGGTGGAAGTGATTTATCATTCATAGCTATGTTTTTTTGCGGCTAGTACCTAAACTAGTCATTTTGATTTATGACCCAAGTTCTTCTTGCAATTATCCATTATATATTGTTTTACATATACATCTAGCACATTTTTACACTTTCACAGAATGTTTGTCAGTTGTAGGGTATGCCCCTTTAATAATATTGTTTCATTCTCTACAACAACGAAAGACAAAGAATGTTAAAATTTGCAAAAGAAGGAAAATGTTTCGTTTGTTAGAAATTGTAAAGGATGTTTTGAAAAACAGTCAGACTTTTTTTGTTATATTGTTTTCGATCGATTAGTTAACTCTATACAGTTATGGGACAGTAGGAACCCGAGGGGTTAGGGGAGAGCCCCGGACTTAGTCCCATCGCAACAATTCCGGCAGTAATGGTAATTGAAAGGGGCTATAACTGGATTTTCCACTCCCGTTGTCTGACAAAATCTAAAATTACCCCCCATCCAACCTGAAATTGCTTCCTTCTGGCAAAGATATGTCAGTCCTGAATACGGGCTGCAGTTAAACGATACTGATCGAGGGACCGCGTTAATATTCAGATTTTATTTATAGAGGCCGGTTTCTGTTAAACAGTTTTGTAACATTTTAACTTGACTATGAGACCCCCTTCACGGTGAGGCCATGCTGTGTTGTCACAAAGATGGTCGTAATATCGAGGTTTTAAGTACACACGTACCCATTAGAGGTCCGGCATAGTTCGTTTTCATAGAACGCATTCCGTTGTTAAATGTATTCATCGTGTAGCAATTTCCATAGAAGTTATTTCTCTGGTACGTAAAGTTCCTAGAATATTAAATTCAGTAATATAATTTATGTAAATATCTCAAATTCTTGGATAAATAGAGCGCCCCACAATTTACCTAAGGGAGACAATCCATTTTAAAAAAAGACAATCAGTCTAAGAGTTGTGTCCCTTGCCAATTTCAAATACGTTCATGGTATATAATGCATTTTTTTTCTTAAAAGAAGTCAAAATATAGGTGTCGCCATGCACTTAAGGGAGCTAGGTTTCATTACGACATAAATAAAACTCACAAGGAACGCTCCCCTGGTGGATGTAACAAGCTTTGAGCCAGGATATTGGACTTGATTACTGGTACCTAAACTGGTTCCCGTTGACTTGTTTGATGCACTGCAACATGGAACAGTTAAACTGGTACCCTCATTAGTAACTGATTATATAGCGCCAAACGACCTGAGCGCATAGTTAACAAGAACCAGTTTTATGATAGATTAATATCATTAAAGTGTCAATATGACTTAATGACCGTTCATCTGTCCGTCCATATTAATTAAGTGTAAAGTTTTAACTAGATAATATGCGCAAGACGGACGGACAGACAGATGGACGGACAAACAGCTACAATGACTTTTTAAGCACTTTTAATAAATATTTTAATAATGATAAAATATAATGAGCTTACGCGGGAGAGCATGTCTTGCCTTGCCAAACGCATGATAAAATCAAGTCATTTTTCTGGTGACCGTACGTGCGTAGTTCTTCGTCCGTTAGTCCAGCCTGAATTAAAAAAAAAGTATGCTACCATAATTTCCACGAGAAGAAGATCATTGAAAATGGATGTTATGAAAAGCTCTACCGAGGTTTTTTTTTCGACTAAAAGTTAGAATTCTTAATCGCCTTTTCACAGGGGATATGGTTAAAGTCAACCTTTGAACTTGTCGTTCTGTTCTTATAGAAAAAAACAAACTTGTAACGAGATTAGATCCAACGCGTAGATAAACTTCAACTTCAAACATTTATTGCATTAAAACATACCTGTTTTGTAGCAAAACAATATATATATATATAAGATGGCATAAGACATGGGTTAATTTAACAGAAGAGCACATGATGTTAGTATTTATAATAATTTGATGATACAATAATAGAAACAATAACTAATACATTGGATAAGTAAAAAATATAGATAATTATAACATTGATTAATTTCTAATTAGGTTTGCATAAAAAATGAATTTTGCCAGATCATTGATAATTTTTGTTGATGTAGCAGTCATTGTTAGATTTGTGAATTTCTGTAAACATGACCGCCGGTCACTTCCGGTAAAATGAAACTACTCCAATATTTAAACAAATAAAACATTCCCAAACGGCTTTAAGACAAAGAAACGTTTGGAAAACATCATCAATAATTAAAGACAATCTTTGTATTAATTACAAACGTTGTATTCCATATAGAAGCAATCAGCATCATTTGAAATTGTTATCAACACTTGACCCGAGTCAAAGAATTGTTCCTGAATAGACACATTCATCCAGCAACACGATTTTTGCTTCTATTCAGGACGGTAAATTTATCATCCAAAGTAATCGTGTAAACAAACAATATACCACTGCATGGAAATAGCGGGATGATATCTGTTTGTATCGTTTATTGAATAGAAACTGTCATCAATTATGTTCGACAAAACCAATATCAACCATTATCTCTGTTCCTTACCATTTTTTTAGAATTATTAAACTCATACAGCGATTAAAATTCTTCCTTCCTTCCTTCCTTCCTTCCTTCCTTCCTTCCTTCCTTCCTTCCTTCCTTCCTTCCTTCCTTCCTTCCTCCCTCCCTTCCTTCCTTCCTTCCTTCCTTCCTTCCTTCCTTCCTTCCTTCCTTCCTTCCTTCCTTCCTTCCTTTCTTCCTTCCTTCCTTCCTTCCTTCCTTCCTTCCTTCCTTCCTTCCTTCCTTCCTTCCTTCCTTCCTTCCTTCCTTCCTTCCTTCCTTCCTTCCTTCCTTCCTTCCTTCCTTCCTTCCTTCCTTCCTTTCTTTCTTCCTTCCTTCCTTCCTTCCTTCCTTCCTTCCTTCCTTCCTTCCTACCTTCCTTCCTTCCTTCCTTTCTTTCTTTCTTTCTTCCTTCCTTCCTTCCTTCCTTCCTTCCTTCCTTCCTTCCTTCCTTTCTTTCTTTCTTTCTTTCTTTCATCCATTCATTCTTTCAGTTTTGTATCATTCTTTTTCTCTCTCTATCTTTCTCTTTTTTCTACTTATCTCTTTTCTTACGTTTCTAAACATCGCCATCAAACAATCAGGTACATGATCTAAATGCACTACTTGAACTTGTAGTATATTTACCGCTATTGTTGAATATTTGAAGAGTGCCCAGTATGAGTCATCTTGCTGCTGATAATACTGTTCAGCGATTTCGTCATCATCCTCCAACGCGTCCCATCTGTTAAACGAATGGTTAGACAGAAAACTTTTCATGTAATCGTCATCGTACATGTATTCTGTGGAATTCTCTGAAGTTAGAGACATTCAAATATGATATCAATTAACTTGCTCGATCAATCAAGTTGGGTTTTCCCAGACTATTTATCAAGGCTAGGTTGAGTGGCTAAGGTAGCTGACTTCAAATAACTGTATCCTCTACCTGATGGAGGGTCTTGTGTTCGAACACAGCTACCGACCATGTCTCTTTATGGGAGAAAGTAGGCAGTTGCTTACGGAGGATGGAAGTCTAGTACTGGTTCTTCCCAGGAAAGATGTTTAGGTGAACAGTCCGCCTCATATGACTCTGACTGTTGAAAAGGGGCGTAAAACTCGATATAAACAAACCAATCATCAAAATTAATCTACTGAATCTAGACCAATCTCCAAGTATAACAGAGTAGTCGTTCGTCATTCTCACCACACACACAAAGGTAATGGACCGAGTAAAACAAGACATGACCCGTGTTTCCATCCCAATTTTAAGAACCTGCTTAATTATTTCTTATTCTACAATTTGGAAAGAGCTGGGACCCGTTTTAAAGACATATCTTAACTAGGTTATCCGGTTTAAGTAAATAATTATGCTGAACCATTTTTGTAAATAAAAAAGTTCTTTAGTCTAATGAATCATCGAACTCCTCGGCGTTTGTCTAACGAAAGCGTATTTCTCAGTTACGGAAATGCCCGAGTTGTTACGATTGTCTAATGATTGTCAACGGAATCTTTCGCCAGTTGTTAGAAAATGCCTGAAATGTCCGGAAGTAACAAAATTAACTGTACAATCTCAGCTTGGACATGTATACATGTCAAACCTGTGAACAAAGTCCACAATGGAGAAATACTTAGTGTGGCCTTTATTGACAGGTCTTCTTGTTGAAAATAATCAATGGCGATAATTAAAAGAATGGCCTTTATTCACAGGGTGATCTTTATATGGAGGTGGCAGCTAAAACAGTTTTGACTGTAATCCAAACCGAGATAAAATTTCACATGCGATGGTTAGCTGGTCCTACCTATAGGCGTAAATATGGGGTCTTACCCCAACGTTAAATATTGGAAAGCTCCCCGTTGAAGCGACGTTAAAACCCATGTAAAAACTCCCCCGTTTAACTCACAACGAGTGTAATTCATCCTTCGGTAAAAATATTGTGAGGAACTTCCGTTCCTCGTTGTGAGCACCCATATTGTTTGTCAACAAGGTAAGTTTTCCCAAAATTATGAAGAATACGGACCTTTGTGTAAAAATATTGAAATGCAGTTAGCTAGCTTAGGGTTTTCCGAGTCAGCACGTGTGAGGAAAAACTTACCTTGTTGACATACAATATGGGTGCTCACAACGAGGAACAGAAGTTCCTCACAATATTTTTGCCGAGGGATGAATTACACTCGTTGTGAGTAAAAAGATTATATACTATATTGATGTCAGCTGTAATGATCCGATCATGTGTTCTGTGTGACGTAGTTTAGTGATTTATTACGGCAATGTTTATCTAAGGTTAAACTAACTCATCTCGGGGGAATGGGTCGATGTCTGCGAATAAAAGGTAGTTATCTAGTACACCGCCGTTTGTTAATGCGTTCGATTTGTCAGTTTTAATTAATACATCAATAGACTTCACACTCCGTGCTCATAACTCAATTTTTTTTTTCAATTAAGAGATCAAAACATGTTTAAAGATAACCCTCCAACATATGAATTGTCCCGCGTGATAAATTTTCCGGGCTATTAATGAACTGTTGTCACGAATGGACCTTTGACAATACGTGAAGAGTTCAATTAGTAGCGCTAATTCAGGGCTAGTCACCAATTAATTGATCATTGGATACATTTATTTTTAATGACAATATGTGAACTTGGTTTGTAAATATGTTTTAAATACTAAGTGTTTCGAATCAGTAATCGTACATTATTTCTCGTGATCAGTTATCACCCATAAATTGTATCATGAAGTTATTGATAGTCACGAACAGAGAATGGAATTTGTTTTATTTTCAATAAATCAAAAACTCACAGACACCTTCATTTAAATATACATTTGATGTTTTAATTCTACTTTATTTGTGTTCCAGTTGGTTTATATTAATGTTTTTTTTAAACAATATTTCAGTTATATATGTCGACCGGTTCACCTAACCAGTTTTCCATGACTGTATTCTAAACAGTACTAACTTACCCTTCAACATGGAGCTGGCAACTTCCCCACACATGAAGGAAGGTAGACATTTCTGCCAAATCTTT
Organism: Lutraria lutraria; assembly: GCA_964023205.1. Classification (NCBI taxonomy): domain Eukaryota; kingdom Metazoa; phylum Mollusca; class Bivalvia; order Venerida; family Mactridae; genus Lutraria; species Lutraria lutraria. The sequence goes on from OZ026850.1 coordinate 2,222,485, forward strand.
ATAAACGGATATACATGGCGCGACCGGAATTCGAACCCGGTCCGCCGGGATATATGTCCAGCACACTAACCACTGAGCCTTGAGAGCTGTGAGTATTCGACCGACCCTTTTTAGACACAGACTATAGAATTTTCAACGGCAAAATACATTTGGGAATGAATCGTTTTTTTTTTAAAAAGTTTTTGTTCAGAATTTTTTTTTGGACCTACCCCATTTTTTCCGTCATGTAACCCTTTCTTTGACAATGACCCCTAAATATATCCCAAGGAAATTATTTATGCAAAAAAGAAAAAAAGTTTTTATAGAAATGGGACCGTGAAAAGCTATCTTTTAACCAACCACTTAACAATTTTTACAATTTTGAACTGGTATCTCAAATAACATTTTAGCTGTCAAGCATATCTTAAAGAAATGTTTTTATATGTAAAGCTTTAAAATCGCAGACAAAATTTGAAAAATCGAACATGTTTAGACTTAAGTTTTATCGTTTGAGCAAAAATTGAAGTTGAAACTGAGGACAGATCGATATTGCTATTTGAACGATTAATAATTGTGAAATCAAAGAACATATTAATATAAGTTGATATCACCTGAATAAAATTAATTAATGTCAAATAAAAAGGACGATTCAATCAATGCATGTAATACGAGTGTTAATTTACTTCGTAATCAAGTTTTTTTTATTGCTGTGTGCGTTTAACATTTTACACGTGAAAATAAATCCACAGCGTTTGATTATCTCAGTTCGTCTTATTTAGTTTTTGACGAAAAAGGTAATTATGCCAGATTTAATATCGGAAATCTATCTATTTCAATTAACCGCTTTCAGTGCTTTGGTGCATAATTATTACATGTTACGTCAAAATGTATCGATTTTTTTATATTGTACGATTCGGTACAATTTAACAAATGAATAAATAAATACAAAGAACTCTTGGAAAGCAATTGAAAAAAGTTCTTACTGAAATCCAAATGAACTTAAAATAAGAAACTAGATGTCACCAATTAAGTAAAATAAATACAGGGGCTTCGCGTGTCAATTGTAATGAATATAGTCTACAGATAATTAATAAATAAACTATTCTAGTTATATCTAATTAAACTGTAATGAAACTTATTAAACGTTCGCTAGTTTTTTGCCAATAGTTTATGTAAATATTACGCGTGGCACGTAACCTTTTGAATAATGTATACTTCGTGGGCAGCTTTATTTGTCATCCAATAAAATAGCCATATTTCTGCCTTTTTCGTTGTTCTTAATTTCATAAAATGCCAAAAATCGTTACTATTATATACACCGAGAACACAAATAAGCGCCAATTACAACAAATACGGCTGTTCCGGTGTACCGATTGTATCGCGATACGTGCTTTTAGCGTTACGCTTGATATATCGTTTCGTAGCGTATCACAAATACGTGTATCGGTGGTAAGCAATATGAGCGATCCGACCAATCATTGTCTATAAATTTCCCGTAAAAATAAGAATGCGACAGAGCAATATACATGTATCTTAAAAATAAATAATAACATGATGACGCTTCTGTTTAAAGTACATTTGTATATATGTAATTCTATAACAAGGTTGTTTGACGGAGATTTTGATAAAACCAATGCATTGCTGTACGTATCGCATTTCAGTAAACTAGTACATATATTGGGTTTCGGCCGCGGTACGTATCGCCGATTTACTTAACCGTATTGTGGCACGTATCGTGTATCGGTCTATGTGTACCGTAGTGCGGATTACGTGATGCTTTATTGGTACTGTGGAAGTATTAAAGATCGACTTAACCGTATACCACGTCTTGCGTATCGGCTTATCGTTAGGTATTGTAAGGCGTTACAAAGTCTAAATCAAAGCTCTGAATACACTGCTGATGTTCGGAACTAAGTTGAATTTCTTTGTAGGATAAGTTTTGGAAACTGAAAGATAGCTTTCCATAGACGCGCATGAATTTGATGCAGACCACAGTACTACACTTTTCTACACCCGCCATGCAATTGTTAAAGTTGTATTACTCGATTTCGATTAGGCATAGCCATCTGATTTTGACTTAAATGCGCGTAATATTTGAATTTGTATTTATGCAATTCAATGGTAAAATTGGAACTATTTTCGTAAGCGGAAGGTTAATGGAAGCTCTTCGGTATGTAGGAGTAATTTCCCGACCGACTGTTGAGAAATGGTCTTAAGTTCTTAACCGAACAATAAATTATTCCAGCTTACCTTCCATCCATTCCCGTCTTTTGTCGTCAATGTAATCATCATACAACATATCATCATCGTCCAGTTCAAAAAGCTCCCCCAACGCGTCAAAAGGCGGCCGCGCCATCATGCTTTTCTTCAGTGGATTGCTGTTGCAGATTGTTATACTTGGAAAATCCAGATCTGACACGGCCGTCACTTGGACTTTAACCTCAACCGGATAACTTCAGAGAGAAAAAACGAATGTCACTAGTTTTCGCGATGTTCGTAATCTATCATATACATGTGTACATAATTTTATGAAAAAGAAATAAAAAAGGCTGTTGAAGAGGGGAAACATCATAAATCCTCTATAATGGGTTTCTTTCAATCTTCTCCAGTTTACTGTGAAAGACTTTCTACGCAAAAAAGCTTTTCGGAAATCTGAGTTATATTGTTATTAAGCTCCTCTCAGAATAAAAAAGTTAAACTAGACTAAGTAAATAATTGCAATATTAGATTTACCTGAAATACTTTTGGAACAGCCAAACACACTGTATGGTTAACCAAGCGAGCATCGTCAAACATGCGAGGGTCCAGATTACCCTTTTATACCAATGCGAGGCTTTGTGGATCCTTGTAAGGGCCGAAAAGCTGGTTTGTTCACAAAACTCATTATAAATTTCCTTTGCGCTTCTTTTCTTCCATCTTTCCGCTGCAATCGACCCCGCTTTTGCATCTATTAAGATCATATAAGACAGATTCGTGAGTTTTATGTGAAACATTTTTGATTACTGAATAGTATCTTATATAGACGTTGATATAGATGCTGTCTCAATACTGTACTTACATTTATTTTCATCGGGCACAATTTTTCAGGCGTGATTTTAATAAAATGGCTTAGTTTAAACTTTATTTTTTATTTCAAATTATATTTCAAACATACACACATACATGAATTGTGATAGTTACTAAGATAGGATATTTTGGATTGGAAAACAAGGATTACTTATATAAATTCCTCTCCATGTGAAAGAAAGCTATGAGTCATGAAAAATACATGGTCAGTGATAAATATTTAATAATACATAACTGCAAAAATAATGTTAGATGTTTGAAAACAGATTGTTTGAGAAAAAAAATACTAGAAATGGTGGTTTCATGTTCACGGCACGCGGTCAGTCAGGAACAGGGAGACCGGCCTACTCAAATCGTTTTGTTGCTATAATGTAACGCTGGACGTCAAGAAACAAAGATTCATTTTCTTCGTAGGAGAGTCTTTCAGAGCCATTCAAGAGGTTTGATAGGACAAATGGACATTTGATGTTGGCAAAAGAAGTTGCTCGAGAGTTGGTATAGTTCGGACATCGCATAAGAAAGTGTTCGACTGTTTCTATGGATCCACAGGTACATAAGGGAGAATCGACGAGAGACCGCCTGTGAAGGTCATGATTCAGAGAACTGCATCCGAGTCGGAGACGTGTGTGTAGAATTTGTCCGATGCGTGAGCCACAGTTTAAAATGGCTTGTTTACGGGGACATAAATTCGTGTTTTTTTTATTTTTGAAAAAAAGCCTTATCTCTGCATTTGAATTCGTGGGATTTGATTTCGTGGTTGAGCCGACCCACAAAATCCACGAAATTAAATCCCAAACGAAAATTAATGATTCTACAGTATTTCGTGAGTGTCGTCTGATACCTCTAACGAAGTTATTATTGGCGTTTGGAAGAACTGCTAGCAAGAATGTCTTGTGTTTATTTTATCGCCGCTACCCCCACGGATACCCACAAGGGGCGAAACCTTAAGAAGGTCATTCTTTTTTTCGGCGTAGCTGTCTAATATCAGTTTTACCTATATTTCTTGTCATGTCATTATAATGATTCAGGGAAATCTTCATTCTTTTGGATAATTTAATTGAAAAAAAAAGATTTATTGGTGATTCAGATGAATTGTTTCCTTCTGTAGGGTGAAATATACAAGCGTGGAAAAACTTACAATGGGTCCGCAATTGTTAATGTCAACGTTTTCTGTTTGTAAAATTCGTTTAGTGAAAAATTAATGTTCGGAACTATAGTCTTAGGCGGTCGAAATAAAGTTATACACACGTTGTTAATAAACGTTTGCCCGTTGAAATGAATTCAGTTTATTTATGTGTTTCGTAAACAGTATTAAATATTCGTTTACAGAACAAAATAAATATTTAGTACACTTTGGAAGCCTCAACATCGTTAATGTGTTTGTCTGGTTCCGGGTGTTTCACATTTGGTCCCAGAATTGTATATATTTCCGCATATATTATTGAATCCACATTAAAATGCATATGTATTTGTCGATTTTTAGAATATTTTAGTACATTATATTAATCACTCAATATTGATGAGTTATCTTTCAAAATAATTAATCGGATTATGTTAAAATCAGGCACGTTTTCTATGCATTCAAAATTAACATGGGCACCAACTAGTCTGCAGTACGCAATTTAATGCATTCGTGACTTTGAAGAAAAAGAATAATTTTCGGTTAATTGAACTCGAAGGAAAGAACACACCTTAGAAAAAGTATAATCTATCCACAAATGCGAGCCATTGGTGGAGCGGAAGTACAACTTCCGGTGTAACTGCATGCACCGTATCCTTTTCATCAATCGATTAGCGGTTTGGGCTTAGGCGCTTTAATTGCTCGTCCCATGAAATTGCAACAAGTTTTTGTTAACAAAGTTTTTTTGTATCGACAATCTGTCACAACATATGATTAGTCTTAAATTGCTTTTTATGTAAGACGAAATACATTTGCCTCGTAAAAAGCTACATTTATTGTTGGTAACAATCACTCGTGGCTTTTGAATCCCTAGATGAAAGTATTACTCGTTTTTTTTAATTGTTAGTTTTGTTTCTTCTGTTTTACGACAATATATAAATTTTGTATCAACCGGAACTCCTCGGTATTTGTCTAAAGAAAAGTGCCTCGGACGTAATAGACTGGTTGCCATGTTGTTGTTGTTGTCCACGGGCTACTTTCCATCATTGCTAAGCCTGGGAATCAAACGATGGCCCGATACAATTTGTTTGTCTTTCAGTGCGGGAACTTGTCGCCTGTTTTATCAATCGAGGACAATAAACACGTTTGATAGTCTAATTCTGAGAATGATTCTTGAAAAAGAGTACCTGATGTTGAAAATTAGTGACCGGAAACCGCATAACTGAAATTTATAACTCTACATTCATGCACGAGGCGTATTTCTCAGTTACGGAAATGCCCGAGTAGTTACGATTGTATTTGTATGTACAATGAAGTTATAATTGTAAAATTCGTATGGTTTGGAAAGTCACGGCGAATAACTGAGAATAAAGGTGAACACCTGAGAATGACTAGTTGGTCTCGAGTCTCCATCATTTTCAAACCATTCATTTTACTCGTTGATAAAACTATGAGCGCCTACAGCACTTTGATTTCAACCATATTTTTTACATATGCAAAAACTTCGATGGAATCCATAATCTAAATATGTTTTTTGCCAGTTAATTGCAGTTTGCAAAAAATAAGTGTTAAGTGGAAATTGATCATTATTTAATCGATGTAATGCCTTCACATGGTAAACAAGATGAAGAATCCTAGAAGTGCACATTACATTTGTATTTGTAGATATCAGATAATTTGTGCGTTACCAGCATCAAATATAATCGCTTACACCGATAAATTTCCATATTATCAAATTACAATCCATTTAATTATCGCGGCTACCCCCATTAACATCGTCATTTTTTCCATCGTAATCTTTTTCAGTATCATTTTTTGTTTTATTTGCATTGTCGACAGCGGAATAAATAGCATTAACATACAGTACAACCTCTCCGAAGCGGCCCTCTCTGGAGCAACAACCTCCCTTCAACAACAGCACGATTTTCCCCACTGCATTATCTAACTATTTATTTAACCTCTTTAGAGCAACAACCTCTCAACAATAACATGCTTCTGTTACTCCCAAAGGGTGTTGCTTCGAAGAGGTTGCACTGTACTTTAAATTAGCATTAGAATTTTAGCAGTAGAACGGTCATCCGCCACATTAAGCAAAAATAAAACTTTATTCACTTGGGTTAAACGTAGCACCAACATTCAGAATCAGACTGTGTTTCCGATTTTTCGATGGATAAGGCCTAATCATAAGTATACATTTTATCCACTTGATACCAGTCTACCACAGGAAGACGACCAAACAGGTAAACATGTACAGTATTCAAAATCTTAGCTTGTTTTTTTAATCCATTTGCCGCCATTTTAACTTTTGGTAAGGTAAAAGTTTAGACCAAACCGTACCTTAGTATTCTTTCAGTTATTAAAGGTACGGAGCTACATAAACCAAGGTACGTACGTCAAACTTGGATATACACGTATATAATAAGATTAGCTCTTTTTTAAAAGTCGCACCAACAGACAGGATCATTCGGTGAATCTTCTAGCTTTAACGGCGGAGGGGAAAAAACCCGGGTGTACACGTAGATAGAACCACGGACCTCCCGTTAGCTAGCTGGACAGATTCCTGACATGTGGACATTCGGTCTGATCCCGAGTTGAACTCGAACACACAGCAACGAGGTGCTTGTGATTACTAGTCAGAGACCATCACCACGTTAGCTTGCAAATACTAGTTACAAAATCTGAAGCTTTAGTGCCAACATCATTATTAGCCACATTTACATAAGTATCATAAACAGCCTAAACATTTTCGCGACCATAACTGGTATTATCAATAAGACCAACAGCACCAACAACATAATCATCATTATTTTCACCATCATCATTAACAACAACAACAGCAGCAACAACAACAGCAACAACAACAACACGAAAATAATCATCATAATTATTTCATTAACAACAACAACAACAACAGCAGCTGCAGCAAAGAAAACAGCAAAAACAACACAACTTAACCCACAGCAACATTTCCGCCATTTTGACCATATTTGGTATGTTTTTATATTTTTTCTCAATCCATTAGACATTAGATCAGATCATTATTTTCAGGTGTGTTTTAAGAACAATGTTTACTTTATGGAAATATTATTTGTATTAATGATCGTGGATTGTTTGTCGAATATTGCATTTAATGGATTAAATGTCCCACTAATTAAGCCACATATGCCGCGCATACGCATTATGTTGTTTTCTGAATTAATTTAATGGTGTGTGGTTTAAGGATATTGATTTACATCTCAAATCACCGACCAGAAGAATAATTTCAGATTTTTTTTCAGTAATTAGAACTATTTTCATTCAAATATAAATTTAATAACTTGTAATGTACGAGCGTAATACCAGGTGGTCATATCGCAAAATATACATTAAATGCACAATGGGTTAAAGACTGATCGATTGGTCGATTGATTGATTGATTGATTGATTGATTGATTGACTGACTGACTGACTGACTGGTTGTGCCTAGAGGTACGATGAATGAATTTTACTTTGCTTTCACGTAATTCACATGAATAAATTCATTCAAGACAAAGGTAAAGACAAAGAAATGTGATTTAGTGGCGTGTCGATAAAGCCACCATAACAAAAAAAAAAACGACAACAAAAATAACAACAGCAAACGTGCATGTAAACAGACTACAAAACAGATCCCTTGAACACCCCTTTTATAACAATCCCACCATACATGCAGACAACATAACCCCCTCTCCACCATCATGGCAAACACAAACACACACAACCACAAAGGAACGAAGACCATTGCTAAGATGCACTCTCGCCAATACGCCTACACCAAGAACAAAAGAAGAACAAGAAAGGAGCAAAAAGAAGCAGAAATAGAACAAAAAAGGAACAAAGAAGGAACAAAGAAGGAACGAAAAAGGAACAAAAAAGGAACAAAAAAGACCATAAAGAAGCAAAAGGAACACAAATGGGAACAAAAAAAGAACAAGAAGGAACATAAAGGGACAAAAGAAACACAGACGGGAACAAAAGAGGTAACAAACAAGGGGAAAAAAGGGACGAAAAGGGACAAAAGAGGAAGAAACAATGAACAAAAGGTAACAGAATAAAAAAAGGGAACAAAACAGAAATAAAAACAAACGGATAATAACAAAGGGAATAAAAAGGCAACAAAAACAAACAAACTTTTAAAAAATATACAAAAATAGAACAACAAAAGAGCAAAAAGGAACATAAAGGTAACGCAAAAGGTAACGAAATTGGAACACAAAATGAACACTAAAGGGAATAAAAAAGGAATTGCTTTAAAATTTACGAACCAGCATCGTTTGGAGGGACTTTCATCTGTCCCAACAAATCATGTATAGAACACCTTCCTTTCTTCATTTTATCCTTCGGTGAAGTCGGCAAATCAAGCACAGTACTTTCGCTGATTGAATTCAGCCTTGGGTTTGGCATCAGTGGTTGTACGCTAATCTTCTTCACGGGTTTGTCCGTCTGTGTCGGCGATACCTGGGACCTTGTAGTTGGTGAGCCTGTTGCCCTGGTTGACCGACCTTTGGTTGGCTCTGATAACATAAGATGCAAATTCAGAACTCAGACCCCAGTTTCACGAACTAAATTTAGTAGAAACTCAATAATGGACTCTTTGGAATTTTCCGTCTAGAAATATTGTGTCTTTGACCAGAAATGTTATCATTTGTTTCCTCACTCATTAAGAGCATGTTAAATATGCCAGCACAAAATATTGTGGGTCTTACGAACAAATCAGTTTTCAAAACTCTATTTTCATTTTTGAATCAAAAGTCAGGTTCATTAACAGACTCAAATCAATTCTTTTGAATTATAAAATATTAAGTGATTATAGTTAGGTTGAAATTGTGGGAAACTGTTATTAGACCATATTTGTACCACATTCTGAATTGCTTACATAAAACAGGAAAATGTACAATTTTATCAATTTAATTTTTTTTGAGAAACTTTGGCAAGGTCTGCAAAACATATCAAATCAAACAAACTGACATAAATATTTTAAATGTAAAAATGCTACTATGAAATTTGATATATATTAAAAACTTTTCAACATTCCCAATTTTTCAAGATTAAATAAATATTATAGAAAATACTTTTCGAGTAATTATTCGTACAACATAAACATACACTTACTTTTATTTGCATCCATTTTTCAAGAGATTTTAGTTTTATCTTTTCCGGATTTTATTTGTTTCTATATTCTGGAACAATCTCTACGATCTTTTTTTATGCTGATTCAGTCCCAGTTTAAGTAACACTGTTTTGCTTGTGATTAATTTGAATTTCAAAACAAAAACCAATGACGTCATGCGCGCGCATAGATCGTGACCATCAATTATTGATAAATTATCAACAACCTTTCATGTTATATCGGACACAAACAAATCGCTTAGGATGGTAAAATTAATTTTGATGCGTCCTCCTGTGGGACTACACTCGAAGTTCATATTCTAGTACGTAATGAAACAATGCGACAATAAGACCTTTTGAGCGCAATAAGGTTATAACAACATTCGTGCATAGACCAAGTTGCGGTCGTATTGCGCCGAGTGGGAGATACCTCGTGTATTGAGAACTTTTCTAAACCAATGGATTATTTGAACAAACTTAAACGAATCGACCTAACGCTTCTTATTGAGTTAATTGTCCAGTAATTTAGTAACAAACATTGAAAATATATCTTTGAAATGAATAGATGTTTATATTTAAACATCAATTAAGCATTTTCATTCACTTATTTCCTTTTATCTTAAAAAATCGAATAAATAAACACTAGAGATAAAATTCAAGAAACCCGAACCAGACCTCTTTACAATTATGGGCAATTTAGCAATTAGAAAAAAATTCCAGTCGACACATTTATGGTGATATTGAACTTTCTGTATGAAAGTAATAGGGCTTGGAAAATGTTCACAATTGCTGTCAGGTTTTTAATAGAGCCATAACTCATTAAGGTAATTCATTTGTGGAATTTGAAATTACTTAGTAAAAATGTTTACAGCGATGAGAGGGAGTATACGTGAACTTTGACCGTAGCTCAAAGATCAAGGTTAGTAGCGGTCATCAGCCCCGGGCATCTAGTAACAAAGAACTCCCTGCTGTTTAGTACCATCTAGAGTCTCCATATACCTTTAACTTCTCATTGTTACAGAATTTCATTTATTTTTCTCAATTTATTGATCTTTTTTATATAATTCTTATGAAAACCATTGTGTATGTACATTTATATAACCTCATCTTTGGTCGGGTGGTTAGGATGTCCGCCTTTGGATCGGGAGATGAAAAGTTCGAACCCCAGTGGGGACTGGGTTAGAACTGATGCGATTGGTTGGTGAGCCGCCAGCTAGTTAAATAATTGTAACCGTAAGCTCATCTCAGCCGGGCACCCGGCAAAAGGAGAAGGGATTCGGGAGGTACTGTGCGAACATAAGATAGGTGTCACATAAGCCAACTTGGCTGGCCCTTTCAGGGGTGACACTATAATAAACAAAATATTTACCTTTACATGTTTGTCTCCTCATTTTGAGATGAATGCACGTGATATGGTGATATAAAAGCTAGAATTTACTAATTTTTAGTGACTTTCGTTTTAAAACCTATTTGGCTAACATACGTACATGATGATAAATTCAGATATATTTTTGCTAAATTTAGATCATCTGCACATAGATTAGAGGTAGACGCTGGTAGATGGCATAAGCCAAACACGATACCATACAATGAACGAAAATGTCAAATATGTAACTGTATATAAGATGAATTTCACTCTTTATTAGAATGTTTTTTGTACAATGTACTTTGAAAATAGAAAGTCATACAAAACAATACTATTGGCATTTCCTAGTAGGGTTAAATTTTTTGATTTTTTTAAAATAAGAAAATATTAAATTAATGAAGTTAGAAATCTTACAACTTACATTTATAAATGTTTTGAGAAACAATATTTATAACTTATAGCCCTGGAACTGAAGCGTCTCGAATAGCAATCAAATTGGTATCATTTTAATGCCTAAATCAATTAATGAAAGCCCGGTAAAATATTTACGAAATATACCGCTAGTTTACTCAAAATACAATATTAAGATTTACCAAACCTGCCTATTTCGGCCTCAGAAAGTGTTTGTCATTTTCACAACTCGACCCTTTCGGGATCTGTCAAAACCGAAAATATCGCGGAAAAATGGCCCCAAACAGTGATATGATAAGTATTGCTCACGCTATGTTCATTTTTGCGATATCAAGTTTATCCTATCAATTGCAATCAATTACAGGTAAATATCAAATTTATGCTGCTTTGAAAGGCAGCGCGCTAAGTTGAATTCTCAGACGAATCGTTGTCGTCAATAAAGATTGACATACACATACCGACGCGCGCGTTATAGAGTCATTTTTGAACGCACATTCTTCTTTGTGTTTTCCAGCAGTCATATTATGCACATGTCATAAAGTGACGTCACGCGCTCTTTATATTTCAAGTTTACAAAAGCAAAATTCACAGAAAAATAAGTGTTTTTAGAAGATAAAGGCTTTGTTTCGTCGGTAATAATTATCCTGGGATAATATAAGCAATTGTTTTTTTGCATATATTTTTTATAGCAAAAAGCTAATGGGGCTTTAAGTATAATTCAGTGTGTTAGTAACTTTAGACCATGTTAAGAGCATCCTCTCCGAAGCAACACCCTTTATTATGTTGCTATTAAGAGGTTGTTGTTCTAGAGAGGTTGAATTAATAGTTAAATCATGCAGTGCTTATGTTTCAGGAAGGTTGTTGCTCAAGAGAAGCCGCACTGGAGAGGTTGTACTGTATATATGTAAATATGTACAATATTAGTCTAATCTGCCCTTTACTAGAATAAGCAATCATCATATTGTATAGGCTTGGTTTCATAAGACAAAAGCGTTCGTAATATCAAGATTTTCAGTAATGAATCGAAACAAAACAAAGTCTTAAGCTCGTACGTTTCATTGTTTCGAATATAGTGGACTATGGATAATCTACGGAATTATGTTGTTATTCGTGTCAAAAGAAATTCGATACAATCGTGTTCTGCCGTATTTTTTCCCGTTAAGTTCACTATTCAAACGCATTAGATATAATTATAAGTCATAATAAATGATTAAATTTTGTTTAATTGTGTTTCAAGCAAAGTAAACCTTTGTCTTACGCGGACAAAAAAATGAGCACAAGTCAAGATTGAAAAAAGAATTGGTCTTATGCACAGTATTTATCCAGAGATTGATTTTGTCCATTATGCCAATGAATGGGAGCAAGCGAAAGAGTGGCCTTCATTCACAAGTGGTCGCTTACTCAAGTTTTCATCATTGTTGTTGCTCTTTAGTTTCAGCGGGTTGAACGTTCTTTGGAGTGTACTGTGGAATCATTAATTTTCGTTGGGGATTTAATTTCGTGGATTTCGTGGGTTGGCTCATCCACGAAATCAAATCCCCACGAATTTAAGTGCAGAAATGATGTATTTATGTCCCCACGAAATAGCCATTTTAGTAAAAACCACGAAAGTTGAGCCCAACGAAAATAAATGAAACTACAGTATTCTAACCAGGACTGATTCACCACTCCACAAGGAGCCAGTAACTTTTTTCCACAAATGGAGGAAAATATTGTGTTTATGTATAAACTACCACGATTGCGATTCAAACCCGTAACACTAGGTTAAAAGTTTAGCGCACTAACCACTTGACCACGGTCGCAGTCCAATGAAGGCGTTTCCACAAAACATGATAAATGAATAAATGACCGCATACGACAAAGAAATACAATGAATAAAACGACAATTTATCCAAGGGCATGTCACCCTAAAGCCGCGTTCAATAATCCTCCAAGTATGCCGGCTAAGCCACCAGTTTCAACTTGGATTTGATTCCTTCTTCTACCTCGTCTCCAACCGCGGCCTCTACCGCGTCTCCATCCTCTGCCACGTCCACCGAAGCGTCGGCGTCCTCTACGACCTATACCTGAGCGGATATCGCCATGATGAACGTGATCATGGTCTGCACCGTGAGAGTTTTCTACCACTGTTGTATGGACGGCAGGAACCGGACTGTTATTGCCATCAGTGAATGGTGGGTCGATATGTTGATCAACAACTCTTGTTCTAGCGGCATGCACAACGTTTTCACCAACGCCATGTGTATGTAAATGCCCCGATGTAATAACTGAACCTCTTATTGGGTGTACAACCGTCCCAGGTTGCACTAGTGTACGGGTATGAACTCGGGGAGTGGATCTGTGATTTCCGTGCACATTTACCTCGTCAATGTGGCGATCAATAACTACTCCGCCGGGTATATGGCTCGGTAGTGAAACATGTACACCTCTCGTTGGGTGTACAACTGTTTCAGGTTGCACTAGTGTACGTGTATGAACTCTAGCAGTAGGTCCGTGATTTCCGAGCACATTTATCTCGTCAATGTGGCGATCAATTACAACTCCGTCATGAATATTGCTGGATGGTAAAACGTGTCTATTCCTCGTTGGGTGTAAAACCGTCCCAGGTTGCACCAGTGTACGGGTATGGACTCGAGGAGTTAATCCATGATTTCCGTGCACATCTACACCGTCTATGTGGCGGTCAATTACTACTCCGCCATGAATATGGCTGGATGGCAAAACGTGATCATTTCTTGTTGGGTGTACAACAGTGCCAGGTTGCACCAGTGTACGGGTATGGACTCGAGGAGTTAATCCATGATTTCCGTGCACATCTACACCGTCTATGTGGCGGTCAATTACTACTCCGCCATGAATATGGCTGGATGGCAAAACGTGATCATTTCTCGTTGGGTGTATAGCAGTGCCATGCTGCACCAAGGTCTGGGTGCGAGGCCTATCATTAGGCCTGTGGAAGCCTGACCTGTCTATATGTCGATCGATTATTGTTGCCGGCCGATCGATTAGTAAAGATCCAACATTTGCTCGACGACCTGTATATTGTCCCAGTTGGCCTGAAAAATGAAAGATAAACTAATAATATGAATGGAAATGATCATGACCGAAACCAAGCAATAAAGCCCATTAATTTTGTATGAAGCACATGTATGTTTTTGTGACGCTTTGGTCAAAGCAACCTCCATTGCTGATTCGAGTTATTCATGAAGTGATGTAGCAGTTATATATTAAAAACAAAGGTGATGCTGCTGGACACTTGGTAGGTTTACTAGGTACATGTAGTAAGTCAGCTGAAATGCGGGAATCATCACCCGCACCCCTCCCAACACGGCAAAAAAACTAACCTAAGAATCGCAATCGCAACAGGATACATACGAAGTATTGTTCAAAAGGTAATGTATCACAGTTATTTAACACAAAGTCTCTTTTTAGTTTGCATTTCTCTCTGGTATCCTGTGTACTTTTTTAAAACCTTGCTACTATGAAGGATGCCTTTGATCCAGAAATGTGACCCCGTTCGCGGTTCAGCGCTCTTTTTCAAAGTATTCGACAAGTTAATCATTTCAGATTTAACTTAATATGAATGTAATTAAGTAACATAATTCTTTTGACGGTCTCAGTTGAATTAATTTACGTTAGGAACTACCTTATGCATAAGATGGATTCTTTACCACTCCATCTTGGAAAAATGCTAAATAGTCATTCATGTAAAAATGTCTAAATGGAAACCTCCAATGAGCGAAGGAACAACGGCAGACATAAATATGTATTCGTTAAGGTCAATGAACCACTAGTATTGTAGGACGGGAGAACACAGATATGCGATTAGATGAAAATGCAATGGACCATCTTAGATCATGACCAATGTCAATTTTAAGATGGACACCGACCTGAATGGTCAACAACTAAATGTTAAAGTTAAACCTGGTAGAATTCAAAAGTTACGACACGGAGTCTGTTTAGAGACTGGAAAGATAAGAAGAGCGAGAAGAGAATTGACTGAGCAACATGTTGCCAAAGCTGAAGTTGAAACGTTGTGAGAAGCGATTGGGAAAAAAAGTAATCAGCTGTGTTGAAAGCTTGAATAATGATAATTATGACGTTTCTGTGTTTTTAACGCCGTTTTTCGACGATATTTCTGTTATATACTGTGGCCAATTCATATAACCAGGACTGTATTCTAACCAGTTCCAGCTTATCCTTCCATACTTCCGAGTGAAATTGACATTTCTTTAACCAATTTTTCATAGAAGGGTATGACCTACCATATTTGAGACTAAGACACGAAACGCTGGATAAACGTCTTACGTAAAAGCCACTGGACCGCGGCTACGACCAGGGCCACGGCCATGGCCTGACAAACACGAAATAAATTATGTCTCAAATAGCACCAGTACATAAGCCATTTTAGACAGAGAAGAATTAAGCCCTTGGTGCAAATTTGTTGATTGCTTATTTTTAATCTAGGACCATCAACTAGCGATTTATCTAGCAAGGTTTCCATACATGCTTCGGGATCAACATTGACTTCAATAAAATGATTTTGATCACTTTATTGACAGTTTTATAATTACGTACCACATGAACGATACCACCAAATGCTACCATATATTTTCATATTGTGCTTTTTTATGTGTACATAATTTAATAAAATAAAAGGAATACAACATTATTACTCCCTTCCAAAAAATAAAACAAGCAAGCGAATATTCAAAACATTATAAATGTTAACTCTATATGGAATGGTGAGTTCGGTATGCGACTTATTAATCAAAACACTATTTTCATTCAAATAAGAAATAAATATTCTATTAAAAAACTTACCTAAAACACATGTAAAACTACAATTCAAGATATACAGCCACGTAATCAAATATTTTGAAAACTTTTTAGATGGCGTCATCTTGTAAAAATAATCAGCAAAATTAATCCGAAAGTCTAGATTACTTGTCGAAGTTAATAAAAGTAAATTGGCTCATAGCTTGTAGTTCATTGTATAACTTTTCAGTTTAAATTGACGCTTTTTAAAAAACAATCGGTCGTCTATGTAAAACTTAAAATACCATCACTCAATCAGTCAACGGAATAGGCAAACACAAAAGTTATTTGGTAGCAGTTGAGAGTCGCATCGTTACAAGAATAAGGAGCCAACACACAGTTCCAGGGAACCGACATTATATCGGACACGGGCGTGGCAGGAGGCGGGTCAAGGGGCGGGACATGAGGTCGAAATCATTATGATGGGAATGTACCTTTGATGAACAAGAATTTGGAAGGGAAAGAGGTCCGATTGATCAAATTGCAACAAACCAGGACTGCTCATGCGAATTGACCTTTGAACATGTATGTACATATACATTTAGTCCAGTCTAGAACCTAACTGTTGTTTTAGTATTTTGCCCAATTAAACGTATCATAAATTCTTGTGTTCGCGGCTTACCTTCTTGACTTATTACTTAGCTGTTACAAAAGAAAGTAACACTAAAATAACATTATTATGGCCAATTCATCAAGTCTGTCATGACTTTGGTTATTTGTTCAAACAGCTGATCTGTCTTAGGCTTGTCATGTTACACACCTTCACGTTTTGTTGACGTTATCTGCTCTATAGTGTCAACACTTACACGTTTACCAAGGTGTAATGATCGCTTATACTATTTTGTTTATGAGGTACTTGTTAAATTGACAAGATGTTTCGTATCATCATGCTTATTCTCTCCCTTATGTTAAAATTATTCAATGAAATTAATTATTCTCACAAAATTAATTATTCAGTAAAATCTATTATTCTATAAAAATCACTATTCAATAAAATGTATACATCAGTAAAATTCATTATTCAATAAAATTCATTATTGAACAGAATTCATTATTCTATAAAATTCATTATCCAGTCACCAGAATTGTTTGGCTATCAAACAGTCGTTCATTCGCCTTTTTCCTTGGACAAACTACGGCAGTAATAATACTACTTTTGGTACCGATGGAATCACAAAATCGTTGGCTGGAACATGGGCTACATAAAAACTCGAAACATTTAAACTTTCGAAAATACGACTTACCTTCGAATCCGTGGGCTCCAACGTTGTTCTAGACCCTGTGGTATCAACACATTATACCACGTGATTATAGATCTTGTTCTACACAGGGAGAATAATCGACATTTTTTAAAAATATTCATTGAAGGATATGATCTGCCGGGACTGAGATACAAACCCAGATGGCTAGGTTACATGTCCAGCGCACTAACCTCTGGACCATGGCCGCGATCTACATTGAACAGACGCTACACTTTCTCAGAACAAAAAAAAACGGGGAGTCTTTTATTTACTTTATTGTTAGCACATTGACATACTCTATATACACACATGTTTATATATAAAACAATTAATAGTAAGACCTCGCTTAGCCGACCACTTTATTGAAGCCATCCCA
This sequence comes from Lutraria lutraria, assembly GCA_964023205.1. Taxonomy (NCBI): domain Eukaryota; kingdom Metazoa; phylum Mollusca; class Bivalvia; order Venerida; family Mactridae; genus Lutraria; species Lutraria lutraria. Next base: position 2,239,989 of record OZ026850.1, read on the forward strand.
TCATTACCAACATATTTTGGGGGGGGGGGGACCGGTGTTAAAAACTGTATTTTCATTAATTTTCGTTGGGCTCGATTTTCGTAGTTTTTACTAAAATGACTATTTCGTGGGGACTTAAATTCGTGGATCTTGATCTTAAAAAAAAAGAAAATTCTCTATTAGTTTGGATTTGATTTTGTGGATGAGCCCACCCACTTAATCCACGAAATTAAATCCCCAGCGAAAATTAATGATTCTACAGTACATTACAAGAGGCTTTCAACAAAAAAATGAAGCTGTTTGCTGTCACTGAATATAGTATGCCAAACAATCTTCGCCCCGCCTTCAGTTCCACCCTAACTAACTTCGCCCCGCCTTGATTCATTGTCTACCTAACTTCTCCCCGCCCTCATTTCCATCCTTGTCTTACAAAACGCGGGACAACAGGTGATGGCACTATTGGCTGAAAACTGTCTGTCACTGTTAATCCGGTGCCAGTATGAGTTGTGATACTATGGCCGACCGGAACCGGAAGCATCGTGTTATGAGCAAGCGTATTGCCAACAAAAGGTGCAATTGCTGGCCCATGACGACGGTCGACAACCTTACGCGAATGAACACTCGGAACTGGCAGATGATTGCCGTGAGTGAATGGTGGATCTACGTGCCTTTCGACAGAAACGGAAGTGGACCCGTGCCCAACATGGCCGCCCACAGCCGTTTGTGTATGGACGGCTGGGACTGGTAAACGATTTCCGTGACTGAACGGCAGGTCTAAATGCTGGTTTACGACAGCTGGTCCATGCCCAAGGCCAACGTGTCTTTGAACCGATCTTTGTGTATGTACAGCAGGGACTGGTAAATGGTTTCCGTGGGTGAATGGTGGATCTACGTGTTGGTTACTTGTAACAACGGTTGACAATGGTATTAATGATCCTGCACCGTGATGTGCGATGGAACCAGTTGGTACCACCGTGCGGGTATGCACTCTAGCAGGTCCGAGATTCCCGTGAACCCCGTGTGGGTCAATATGCTGATCTACAACACGTCCCGAATGCAAGGGGCCAACCGGAAGTAGACCGGGGTTCAGAAATGGTAGAGAACGGATTAATCCAGACAACTGCCCGAGAATGCGGGGTTGCAAAAGCTGTCCTGCAAAAAATATCGGAATGAACAATTATATTAGACGTATTTATTTTAGCTTAGGGCAATGACAATTTAACAATTGCTTCGAAAGCTTTTTATTTTTGCACTGATATCAATTTCTATTGCCTTAAATGTATTGTAGGTACCATTGTACGACGTTCTTAAAAAATTGTATTTTTTATTAATCCAGAGTTGAGCTTAGTTCAATTCCACCATGCCATCAATGAATTTTTTATACGGACCTGAGAAAGGGACATCCGTTATATGCATCCGCCGTGAAAATGCGAGTTTCCATTTTGAAAAAAAATATTTTTGAGGTCATGAATAGAAACCGCCCACATTAAGTTAACTCACATGAGTTTTCACAGAACTTTGATGTATTTTATTTACCGCTTTAACCTTCACAATAAATAACCATTCGCTTCAATATCGTCGCTTACCCAATCATGTGAATAATCATTTAAAAAAAAAAAAAAAAAAAAAATTAACAATTGCTTCGAAAGCTTTTATTTTTGCAATGATATCCAGAAACATAAAGAAAATTTTAACACGTGTTGTTGTTGTTTTAACTATTGTAATAATTATTATTAAAATAGTTTCGTCCAAAATTCGCCATTAGATATTAAAACTTACCTAAAATACCAGAAGGCATGCAGCTTATCACACATAAACATAAAATTACATGCTTCGAAATATTTATTATTGTTTTCATTTTGTAATCTTAAAATAAGAATCCTGAATCACAAATAGCTCTTGAAGCCGAAGATTGGAGTATATATACTAATTCTTACTTATTAGTTATTAGCGTGTATTTTATGTTGACGCGTGGATGACGTCTACGCAGTCATGCCTATCATCCCTCCGTCCCTCCCCCACAATTCCACAGGCCGTGCAATACTATAATGCGTCTTTCATGCCTATCTATTTGATAATGATTGTTCGTCATGTAGCATCTGATTCTGATATGCCTTAAAAGGCTTTTTATAGGTTAAATGTCTCTCATTCATATGTATACCCCCTTTGGTGTCGTATTGTGCATTCGCTATTCAAAAGCCAAGCAATGTTTTGAAAGTGTTTGAACTGCCAACTATCGAAGACCAGGAAACAAACTTATGTATTTACTGGACTGTATAGCAATGAAAACATACACGAAAAGTTATTTTGTTGACCTCGGTCACTGTCCGTCATTCATTCAGTTGTCCAAAAATAATTACGGTTGTCAAATTAAGTGCTTTGATCAGATTGGTCAATTCTTTGGCTACGTCGCGTACGATATAAACGTTATAAATACAGAAAACAACAGGCTACAATAAATTATATCATTAATTTCATTTTGATATAAAGATTGTTTTGTGGAATTTGTATTTTTCTGTGAAATCGTGTTCTCTCTTGGGACTAGCATTAAACCTTAACGATTCCTACGAAACGCATCCTTGATAAACATTGCAGCTTCTTAATTTCACTTGTTGCTCTATACTCATAAGTATGGTGTTTGATGTTGTTGAAGAAGCGAGTTGTTGCACAAGAGATGTTGTTGCTCTGGAAATGATGAACTGTATATGGAAGCCAAATAGCTATATATTTATAATGATGTTGATCATAATTTCAAACTATAATTGCCTTTATATAGAAGCAAATTGCTCCTATTTTTCTATATTCCTAGAAATGGGGATGCCAGTTTTCAAACAACAGTGGCCTTTATAAATATGACAACTTATAATATTAATTGAGTAATTTATGACGTTATTTGATGTGACGACCTTTCATCCTCTTTTACCATACACAAACGGTGTTATCTATACCACTTTAGCACTTTACATATCTATTTATATATATTGTATTCATCTGCAATTTAAAGGAACCTTAAACATTTGAAAGTGTTACCTTTCTTTTGGGATACCCTGTATATAAAGAAATGTTGATTGGAGCTAATTAACAATTAATCTAGTTTTTTCTATACTGATGGTGATAGTTGATGGTAAGTTTCAAACAACAGTAGCCATTTATACATTTTATGAATGACTTTATATTTGAAGCAATCTTCAAACGAAATGAACACGAAGTCCTTGATTGTTTAAGCCCCTTTCTGAAGTCTCATCAAAGGGTTCATTGTAGGTAAAGGGTCAAGATCACACCTCCAGTTATTCCGTTATCACACCAACAGCATATTACAAAAATACGAATTGAAGTAAAATTGTAAAATTATATGAGTAATGTAGAACATTCTAGAAAAAAGTGATTTTATTGGTAAAATCGCAACAATTATTTTATATCAACAAAAATTTTAAATATACATTTTTGTATAATGAAAATACAAGCATATTTGAGTTATTGATATCCTATGAATAAGATCCACTACATAAAAAGTGACTGCTCTTTGGTACACACGCACTGATAATACTGGCGACAGAAACATATGTATCAAATTTATGAGTACAGTCAGATCATAGTTAACGGTCACTCGCGAACAACGGTCAGTCTATGGCGATCATTTATTGATTTGATAAACCATGTAAATATCTGGATAAAGGTAAACTATGTTTTAATGAACTGTTCTAAAGGTCAACTGTGTATAAAAATCAAATGTGTATAAAGGTCAAATGTGTATAAAGGTAAACTGTGCATTAAGGTCAACTGTGTTCAAAGGTTAAATGCGTGTTAATGTCAATTTTGTATAAAGGTGAACTGTGTATAAAGGTCAACAGTGTTTAAAGGTTAACTGTGAATAAAAGCCAACTGTGTATAAAAATTAACTGTGTGTAAAGGTTAACTGTATATAAAGGTCAACTGTGCTTAAAGGTCAATTTTGTATAAAGGTCAACTGTGTAATTAAGGTCAACATTGTTTAAAGGTCAACTGTGTTTAAAGATCAACAGTGTGCAAAAGGTCAACTGTGTATAAAGGTTAACGGTGTTTAAAGATCAGTTGTGTATAAAGGTCAACAGTGTAAAACGGTCAACTGTGTATAAAGGCCAACAGTGCTAAAAGGTCAACTGTGTATAAATATCAACCGTGTAATAACGTTCAACTGTGTATAAAGGTCAACAGTGTAAAACGGTCAACTGTGTATAAATATCAACCGTGTAATAACGGTCAACTGTGTATAAATATCAACCGTGTAATAACGGTCAACTGTGTATAAAGGTCAACAGTGTAAAACGGTCAACTGTGTATAAAGGTCAACAGTGTAAAACGGTCAACTGTGTATAAAGGTCAACAGTGTAAAACGGTCAACTGTGTATAAAGGTCAACAGTGTAAAACGGTCAACTGTGTATAAAGGTCAACAGTGTAAAAAGGTCAACAGTGTAAAAAGGTCAACTGTGTAAAAAGGTCAACTGTGTATAAAGGTCAACTGTGCATTAAGGTCAGCTATACGTATGAATGTCATATTTCTTATTCCCATTGATGGCCCTTGTTCTTAGGTTTATATTGTACATAAAGGTCATATCTGTCACTTTTTATAGCTTTTTTCACAGGTTAGCATATATTGCTCAAACAATATGAGGATCGAATTGGTGACAATATCAGTGTTCCAAAGAAATATACAATACTAATATCCTCATCAAAATACAAGCTTTCTATTCATTATCAAAATATTAATAAAGATTATAAATCCAAGTAAACAGGCACATGTATATACCTGATATCATTTTAGTTGGTTTAAAACCATAGTAAATGATTGCATTGGTTAACAAACTGAATTAACAGAGAATAATAAACAGAATAAAACGGACAAGAAAGGTTGAGATATTGGATGCTTTTAATGACATAGAAAACAAACACATGCTTAAAATTACAATAGATTGTTTGGCACAAATGTTGATAAAAAACAATAGTTAGCAAAGTCTAATTGTCAGATTACAATCACTAATGATCTCTCCCTATGATACGCCTCAAGCCTTTGGCAATTTTACGTTTCAAAACACGCCCATTTCGTCTTCTCCAGTTTCGGCCCCTCCCACGTCTCCACCCTCCACGTCCTCGGCCACGCCCTCTGCCTCGTCTTCCCAGACGGCGACCATTTGGTCCAAAAGCAATTGGGTCGATGTCGTGAACACCACCTCCTAATCCATGAGGGTTCACTACTGGCACAGGAATTACTGGAACAGGGATTGCGTTCCCATGAGAAAATGGATGATCAATATGTCGATCTACAGCAACTGGAGCAGTTCCGTGTGTATGATGTCCATCGACTACCTTTCTTGTGTGAACAGCCGGAACTGGAAGCCTGTTTCCGTGGGTGAATGGATGGTCCACATGGGTATCAATAAATGCTTCTCCGGGGTGATGAGCAGTTATCTCCGGTGGTAGCATACTGTGAGCATGACCGATTGGAGATCCAACGTTTCCTATAGTTGGTACATTGCCGGGAAATTGACCAGGTAACAATACTGGCTGCCTACCGATTCTTCCATTTGGACGTCCGTAATTACTGATAAGTTGACCTGAAAAAATATGAAAAAGTATAAAATGGTGTCGAGTAAAACCTGATTTAAAGACCACTTCCAAATTAAGACCATCTCTGAATAAAGACCATTTTGTCTAATCAGTCGTATGCCTTTCTTCAATTTTCAACTTAGAGAAAAAAAATAACTTCATACTAAGGTTTTTATAAGCTCACAGGTGTTTTTTGATATCTAATTACTGTGGAATCATTAATTTTCGTTGGGGATTTGATTTCGTGGATTTCGTGGGTCGGCTCATCCACGAAATGAAATCCCCACGAATTAATATGCAGAGATAAGGCTTTTTTCAAAAATCAAAATCCACGAATCTATCTCCCCACGAAATAGCCAATTTAGTAAAAAACACGAAAATTGAGCCCAACGAAACTAAATGAAAATACAGTATACACAAATGTAGTTATAAGAATAATAACAACGACTTTTTATTGCGTGGAGAACATACTTGCTTTCAACCAATTTTCAATGGTCAACATAATGAAATTACAAATAAAGCTTTATACATTGCAATATATTCCAATGATAAAAGTGCAACTGAAGTTACGACTTGGAATTATGTTCCCCAAAATGAAAAACATTCTAAAGTCACGATGAATTAAGTACATAATAGATTTACAAATTAATAAATTTGAATAATTTCTGAGAAAAATCTTACCTAATATACTGGAAAAACTGCAGCTTAAGATACACAGACATAGTGAGACTTGCGTCGATTTGATCATTTTGCTGTCAAATGTAAGACTTCTAGATCACAACTGGATATTGATGCTTGCGTCAAATACACTTTTATACTAACTGTCTCTGATTTATGTTGACGTAAAGATAACGCATGTCCAATCACGAGAATTCGACCGAACGTTGCAGCTAACTATGCAGGCAGGGCAAAAATATATTTGGTTAAATGTCCTTCCATATTCAAACTAATTCTTATCATGGAATTGTTAGATTGCTAATTTATGCTAATTGTTAGTCGAGTTCATAAATCTTTATTCCGTACGCATGCGCAGTAAAGCTTCATTTAAAGAACTCTTCAATGTGGAGTCCATCTCTTTATAACCACTGCTCATTTGTATAAATATTTCTTTTATATTAAAACTTTTTAATGGGACTACCTCAATATTAAGTCATTTTCTCGTTCAAACGATGGCTAAATGAGGGTTTACAATGATAACAAATGTGCCCTACTAATCAAATCAGTAAGTGCAGTGCAACCTCTCAAGAGCGGCCCTCTCTTGCGCAACAACCTTCCTTCAACAACAGCATGATCTTTTCTCACTGCATGATTTAACTATTAATTCAACCTCTCTAGAGCAACAACCTTTCAATAACAACATAATTTTGACACTCACGAATGGTGTTGCTTTGGAGATGTTACAATCATTGTATCTAGAAACATGTTGTTAGTTTGCTTGGCCTGAATGCTTCATTATGATCCATGATGACGTTTATAACGTCCATATGATTACTTTAATTACGTTTTTATTACAATGCGTCGGTATTCACATTGACCAGTAGTAGCTACGGTTGTCAAGTCCGTGGCTTCAATTTGATTGGTCGAGAAAGCGCCACGTGCTATACTTACGTCACAAAATGCGATAAATCATTGTGTGATTCTATTTCAGGAACATGTTTTGATATAAACGTATATATAAGCAATGTTTTTAATGTTGTCAAACGGCCCATTCGACAGCTATGGTCATTACCGGACCGCCCCACACAGAGAGAGAGAAAGAGAGAGAGAGAGAGGGGGGGGGGAGAGAGAGAGAGAGAGAGCAAAGATATTTTAGAGGGGAATCAGGCATTTCAATCCCTACTCTTACTTCGAATAGTTTTCCTGATTTTTATCAAGCTTGCACTGCTTGTTTTAAAGCACCGAAACACCGTTTATATGATTCTCTTAACACAGTACTTGGCAGTAGCTGGAATGGGGACATTGACATTTTGGAAGACGGAGCCAAGATTCAAACCCACGACTTTTCGTTCAGTAGCCCAGCGCGTCACTACAAGACAAGCGTAAATAAAAAGCGTGAAGAATTTTAAGTAGACGTTTTTTTCGTTTGATTTCATATGTCGTTAAAGGGAGTTAACTCGTCGGGAGATTCAATTTGTATCAATTCATTATATTATTTCCCTTTGTTACTACTGTTTATGGTAATGTTTGTGTTAAAACTTGATGATGAAGAGCATGCTGGGGAATGCTTATTTTCTTTCCTTACAAGGTCTTTTGTTCTTCTGGCATGACTTTCATGCATACTTTGGAGGGTGATTGGCCATGTCTCATATTTCGATTTTTCTGTGTTTGATTTACTAAGTGTGTGAAGTTATATCTGGCAGTCCTCTTATTGGTAGAAAAATTGTTTGTATGTGATAAAAATCATACCGAAGTACCTAAATTTACTAAAAATGATTATTTGAATATTAAATGTTGATAAGCAACTAAAAATATTTACTATTAGTAGAAATTAAAGGGAGATTATTTGGAAACTAAAAAGTCCGATGTTTAATATAGTCTGGATTACTTGCCCCTTGTCACTTCTAAAATACTATAGTACGACGGGAACCAGACTATGTATAATAAGGCATAGTCTTCCAATGTGTACACTACGGTAGCGCTAAGCACTAACACTTAGACAAACTTAGTGACGTCACGCTATGTATAGAACGCATAGTCTTCCTCTGTTTTTGAAAGCGGGTGGGGTACGTATATTTGAATTAAGCAAACGTTGCTTGAATCGTTGAGGAACACATTATTCTGTTGACTTGTAGAAAAAGTGTTAAATTACCAGAGACGGGTTTTTAAAAAAATTGTTTTGAGAAAACACTATAAAACTACGATAACAATGTGATTTTACACTTTTAAAAAAAATACAGTTCAGCCTCTCTACAACAGCCACCCATGGGAAAGTCAAACATGGCTATTGTAAGGAGGAGGCTTTTGTTGAGAGAGTGAAAAAAAGCAAAGCGTCACATTTTGTTTGTTAGTATACTGGCTTTAACAGGGAGAGGTGACTGTTGTTCGGAGGTGACCGTTTATGGAGGCTACACTGAATGTAGCATTTCTTGTCAGATTTATACGCTGTTAGGTAATTGTAGGAGGGAAAGCGAAATTCCGGATGAAGGACTCAAACCCGCGACCTGCTGCTTGTAAGTCAGATGCTGTACCAGTTGAGCAAATCGGGCTTGTAAATATACAATTACGACCTCTAATTACATTGAGTGAACAATTTTACCTGTCATATAGCTGTTCATTAAAATAATGAGCTGTGTCTGTTTTATTCTTGATCATTCGTTAGCTCAGTACACTTTGAAATGAAATGTTTTTGCATTCCGTAATCTTTGTATTTCAGGGCACGAGCAAATGTTGAGACACAAGCATGTTTTGTTTTCATTTGAAAACTAATTCTGTACTTAACACTAAATAGGAAACTGGAGATTGGACATATACACTGTTATTTAAAAAAATCTATTTTTAATTTATCAAGTTCAATAAATACTTTTAGTGGGTTTAACGCAAGTTCTGTTCTGTTCTGCTATTGTGCTTTACCATTTACCATAAGTTACATTTGACCGTGCGATTCATACAATACAAGACAGCTCTGCCATTTCAACACTATTAATTTTTAATTTAACATAAATTGCAGTTTTAATTGAACGGAAATTTCTAAACAATATGTTAATGTCGACGCTCCGTCAGTTTTGATCGACTTTATACGATCATTAACATAATAAATGTCATTATTAAATATAAACAATTACTCTCTTACACTCTGAAGAAAATTTTAATGTAAAAACATTATATTCAGGTCAACAAACTATGACAAATTAGGTTAAACAATATTTTTTCTCCGATGGTTTTAATTAATATCCAGTTGGATATCTGGTCAAGTTTAGAAGACCGCCTACTCGTCTTCGAGCCGGCCTACTAGATGAACGATGCCTAGTGACTCTTGTGGTATGAACGCTTGGTACCGCATGGCGACTACCATGATGGAATGGTCCATCAATGTGTGATTCTACAGAATGGTGCTGGTTTTGGAGCCTCGAGGACCCTAGTAAGCCATCCAAACCTCCAATTCCACTAACATGGCTTATTCCCCTAGGATAAGCTCCGCCAACAACATCAGAATAAACTCCGCCCGCTGTTGGGTAGACTCCTCCTACTACGATGGTATTGGGATACAATGATTCAGAGATTCTATCAGAATATATGCCGCTGCCTCCATGGTATAAGGGTATAGTTCTTCTCGAAGGTAGTATTGTTTGTGTATGTATTCGGTTTGTCAGACCTCTGTGCCCAAGGTGACCGAGTGAGTCTATATGGCTGGTTACAATAGCACCGCCCCCAAGGCTGCTGCCACTCCTAACCGGAATACCATTAACCGAACTTATCGGCTCGTATGAGTCGATAACCGTGGCTCCCGATACCTCGTGTGTTGTTTGCCCACCGTAATGATTGGAACCAGCTGGAAATGATAAACAGGGATATGTGAGGTAATGATAAACAGGTTATCGTCTAGAAAAAAATCAGAATAGATGTAATTATATTTAAACATAATTAATCTACGAACATATTCAGCCTGATTTACAGCATACATGTACTAGTATTTACATCACGTGACAAAAAATGTTGAGATTGACCTCAAGAAAGCCAATCGTAACTACTCGGGCATTCCCGGACATTTCCGTCACTGACAATAAACCTCTTATAAGTATAAAGTTACACATTTTGTTTACGTGGTTTCCGGTTCCGGTCAATCACTACTTTTTCAACACTAAGCACTCGTTTTCAAGAATAATTCCTAGGATGGCTGAGTTTCAAATGTGTTTGTCGTTCGCAATTGATAAATTGAGCGTCAAGTTCCAATTAAAAGAGAAACTGGTTGGATTCCCAGTCAGTCATGATCGAAAATAGCCATTGAACAACAACAACAATAAAACGGTGGCCTGCCAGTTATATCCGAAGCGTTTTCCCTGCACTTTTTCATTGCACTTTCAATTGACTTTTAATTCTATATCCCTCGTCGACTAATCTTCTAGACGGCGATTATGTTGAATTTAAAGAAACACTGCCAGAAAAATGGTCTTATTTTTGTTCCTATATCTTTGACAAAAACACGATTAAACAATGCATTTGTTAAGAAAGTAATTGGATGAATGTATCTACTAGTATATGCATGTACATACAGTCAAACCTGTTTTTTAATCACTTGCCTTTATTCACAGAGTGACCTGTATGCAAAGGTGCCCGCTAGTAGCACAAAAACAACAACAACAAAAAACAACAACAACAACAAAAAACAACAACAAGGAGCCGGAATAAATTAAAGTTTCAAAACTTTAACCAATTTTCTTTTATCTTGTTTTAAACTTATTACCGTAGGATTTGAAAAACTTACCTAACATCACGCCGGATAAAACTCCGACTGTGAGGTTACACACCACTAAAATACAGCCGAAAATATGTTGAATCTTCATGCTTTCCCGTTAAAAACAAAGTGAATAACAACTGGTTGAACATTAGGTTTAAATTATAGAATTAGAACCCGAGGCGTTACTATCAGTTACGTCATTTAAAAAAAGCCCTATCCGTCAATGGCTATACTCGTTAGCATATATTACCGTAAAATCGTTTTGTTGCGCCGGTAAAAATTTTTCTTGGACACGTAGTCTTGGTCTCTGACAAGTAGTTTTATTTTCTATCTACATTTTAAAAATATCTCCCTTTTCTTTCATCTGTCCATCTTTTTAAACATTTTCTCCCTTTTTTATCCACAGTTTTTAAAAAATTCTCCTTTTTTTCTTCTTTCATTTCTTCCTTAGCATAACGTTCATTTGCTTTTTTTGAATTTTTCTTCATCTCTTCTTTCATTCATTTTTATCTTTTTTATTCCCTCTATCGGCCAAACCCTCTGTCTGTCCATCCGTGCGCACCCAGGTGTCATTGTGGGGTTAAGGTTAGGGTAAGTACAAATTGTCGTTATGGGGTTCCAGTACGTACTTGTTGCTTGTGGGGTTCAGAAGATCAAAAGAAGATCAAAGGCGGCACCCCACAACGTCACTTCAGTGAGTACGTCCGTCCGTCCGACCGTCCGTCTGTGTCTGTCTCCATTCATTTCTCTCTTTATTTTTCTTTCTGTCATTTTATTCCAGATTAATCTTTTAACTGATGAATTCACCATAAAACATGAATAAGGAACGCCCCCTCCTCCTCTCCCCTCTAAATCTTTACTACACATGTTGTCTGTGTTATATAGTCTTTGTTGTCGGGTTAGTGATTTAATTAGTCAAGTAACTGATTCGTTTCTATCTTATGTACGCGTTATCTGTCAAATAAAAAATAGCAACAATTGGATGATTGGAACGTAGGGTATAAAAAGGTATTTAGTCATTAAACGAAACATTTGCTTCCTCTTTTGTTGTTTATGTACGAGAGATTTTACAAAACGGTTGTACTGATTAACCCCGTATAGCTACCACTTTGATATCAAGACTTTTTATGCCCCAACCACGCCATTCGGAAGGGTATATACTATATAGTGTTACCTTTGTCTGTCCGTCCGTTCAAATTTTGATTTCCGAGCGATAACTCAAGAAGAATTTCATGGATTGGCTTCATATTTTTTACGAAGGCGTATAATAATAAAATACAGGTCAAGTTTGATTTCTGTCAAAATCCAAACATTTTCACAGGAGTTATTGCCCCTTCTTTATTAAGCGTTCGGTGGGGGGCGTTCGTTTCATCCGGGCACATTTCTAGTTGTATTCTATTCCGCAAGTCTGATTTAGCGTGACACGTGGAGACATGAATATAGAAGATTGGACTTCGTGGTTGAGTGGTCGGTGTCTTATACCGCAGCAGGTTTGAATCCCAATCGTACACAGACACACGTCACTTGTGAGGACGCTGGCTGGCTGGAATTTCGGTGGTTCAACCCAAAAGTAAACCTGGCCCCGGGGTTATAAAACTTGAGATTGGTCTCCCAGCTCAAAACTCAAAATTTTGTCTTTTAATGGTTCTGAGTTAATTGTAATCAGACAATAATGTTATTATTGATACATTTGTCTTACAGCATACTGTATACGTTGGTATTTCCGCTTGTCGAAAAGTTAGCGAATTTGAAATTCTGGACATTTCGCGCACGAAAATGTTAACGAAATTCCACCTGGTAATATGCGTATTAATATTACATCGTAAAAATTACAATCAGAAGTATGTCGTGCTTTAAAAACATACTATATCCCCTTTACATTACGTTGTCCAATTATGAAATATTAGCGAATTTTGTCCATTCGCGAAATTCGCCAACATTTCCACGTCGCGAATTTAACCACTTATACAGTAATTGATCTGAACGTGTATTTAAACATTAACCAGCTGTATCTTTTCAATCATAATACTTAGAACAGGGTCGGTATTCAATAAACATCTTAAGTATTTTTTTTAACTGAAGTTATATTTTTCCTTAAATTCGACTTTTTCCTTAACTCTTTTGTACTAATATAAAGAGGAAATCACAATAATACGATTTTATCTTTGTTCTAAAGATGCCAATTATGAAAATGATAATTCATTTTCACACTTTTGATGACTGGTTTACAAGCTTTTTACCATGAAATAAAAATTCGACTTAGAGTAAAAATTTCGACTTAAGTTAAAGAAAATCTTAAGATGCTTTGTGAATACGGACCCAGACTCTGAGCTTAAATCTCAAGTCTATTCTTAATGTATATATATGAAAAGATAGAGATATTTAATGTATAAATACATATTTAGAAAAATCATGCTTAAGGAATCTTTGATCAACAATAGCACCATTGTCTGATCATAACTAACTTAGAACCATTAATAGACAAAATTTAAGATTTGAGCTTTTAGACCCATCTCAAGTTATATAACCTCGGGGCCTGGGGCCTTTCTCCGTCGTTAAATTGGAAAACGTTTGCAAATGAACCATGTTGAACCTTCGAAAAGAAATCTGATGTCAAACAGGAGTTACGCCCCTTTATTAGTTAAATCATTATAAGGGAGATAATTGTGTTTTGTAGTAAATCAAAATTGGTTTCCCGTTAACTCTCCCTGTACAAAGCCTTTGATGAATTTCAGAACGGGAACCAGTTTGTGAAACAGTAAAAGGGAGATAATTGTGTTTTGCAGTAAATATAAACTAGTGATACACAAAGCTAGATTTTTTGTCTGACCTAACTAAAAGCCAGTGACTTTAGCAAATTGATGGTTCACCTCCAATATGAAGAACACGAATACTGACCTACGATGAAGAATGTCATATGTCAAGCTGTCTTATCACAACAAGCCGTCTGGTGGTCTTGAACACGGAGAGGTCATGTGTGACTCAAGTGACATTTTGCGGACCTCAAAATATACGACCAAATATAGCATCTTACGCTTGTCGAACAAGTTCAACAACAAGTAAGCAAGGAACAACAATAGAAGCAACATTATCGTGTGTAATAATGTACTACATGTGACAAATGTTAATCGCCAAACATTGAATGACCCTTACGGCAAAATTTTGACAACTCTTTACATTCGTATCAGTCAAATTACCATTTTTGTGTACTCCAAGACAAATTTTATTCGGAATAAAAAAGATATAATATTTTTGTAACCGTTTGTAACTACATGTATATACAATGCAACCTTTTCAAAGCAACAATCTTTGAGAGAGTAGCAACATTTAGTTGTTGTTGAGAGGTTAATGCTCAAGTGAGGTTAAATTAGTTAAATCGTGCAATGGTCCTGTACATATATTTATACGATATTTGATGTAAACTTATATTCCATTCTGTTCTATTCTATTGAATTAACGTATGTTCACGAATAAGGTGTCCGGAAAGAAAGGTAA